>VURO01001546.1:6978-17172 GCA_015108175.1 Pelvicachromis taeniatus
CAACTTTCCTCCTTTATAGGAGCTTGAGACCGGCAAAAGGAACACTGGCTGAGTTACTTTTCTGTGTGTGTGTTTTGTTAAACCTTATGATCCAGAAAAAGTAACATTGACTACATTAACAATCTAAATGGACCAAAAAGAGACAGTCGAAAAAATGACGGGAACTAGTCTGGTCCTAATTCAGGCAAGTGTTTTGTTTTTTTTAGACATCCCTCCACACACATAGGCTGTGCTGGCTCACAGAAAGAGTGTGTCCTCCTCATTTTGGTCAAGATTCTCTATGGCAGGTTCAGCAACTGACTTGACTTAAATGAGTAAGCAGCTGATGTGCCAAAAAGCTGCAAAACATTATCAGGCCGCTGGTGTTAGCAAGCCTCACCAGACAGCTTCAGTCCATATCGGATGTACAAGATGGAGATAAGGCTTTGCAAGGACATCCGATTTCTTAGTTTTGGAATGATGATGCAATGATTGGAATGATGTGTTTTTAGTGCAATGATTTATTTTAGACAAAGAAACATGTACATTTGCCACGGCTTCACCAATGCACGGTTCATTTGCAGTTTGGACGTGTAGGTGTGAACATCTACTCTGACAACAGCTGGGGGCGACTGCTGCATGAGGACTATGCGCCGCCTGTGAGCGCTTTGGCACGGGCGAGGTGCCCACGGCAGCACCCGCTGCTTGTTGAGAGAAAGAGCATTACGTGCTTTCACGTCAAAAAGTCATCATAAGTCTCCAATAACACCAGAAAAAGTCACCAGATTTGTCGCTAATCGCTTTTGTGAAAGAAAGTTGCTAAGGGGTCTGAAAACTTGTTAAATAAGTTGCTAAGTTGGCAACACGGGCTGTTACTCCTTCAAACACAGTAGCAACCATGTGTCAGTAGTGCTATATGACCATATTTATTTCACTGAAGGAACATTTTAGTGAATATTGGTGAGCAAACCTTTAAAGAGTGACTCTGTTGAAGAGGTGAAATATGAACACTTGGAAGGCTGTATTCTTGCTAGCTTCGATTTCCCGATTAAGCATCTCTCCGTTAGTTCCATCCTTCAACCCTCTTTCTTATGCAGCTTTTTGAAAACACAGGAAACAATATTTGAAAAGCATCACTTCAAAAGTGTATTAACAACTACAAATAGAGGAAAGGAATTTTATGTAGAGAAATACTACTGATAACTCACTTGCAAACAGTTACCTAAACACTCATATCGCACCCACAGTCGGTCACGGTTAATGGCTACCACCTTCCTTAGCCTGGTTCTCCTGGATGTTTCTTCTTATTAAAAGGGATTTTTTTCCTTCTCACTGTCGCCACATGATTGCTCACAGGGTGTCGTGTGATTTGTAGGATTTATTTCTAATATTGTAGCGTCCCTTGTTTACAATATAAAGCGCCTTGAGGTGACTGTGAATTAGTGAATCAGTACTATGTGGAAAAATGAAGTTAAATATTTAATTATTATTGTTTTTTAATTCAAGTCCTGCAGTTGTTTGTTGACTCTTAAGTCAAATTTCTTTAGCTCTATTTTCTAAAATTGATATCTGCTTTCTTCAAAAGCAATGCAAAGCTTAGGAGAGTGGAGTTTCAGACAGTATAAACCATCATTCATACAGTTATCATATAGCTCTAGCACTTCTGACACACCTGTTTGCTATCTAGAGAAAATTGCTACTAGAGTAAGCCTTATTGACACTCCCATCTTTAGGCATGAATAGAAGTTGACGTTTCCTTATGCCATCATTTCCATTCAAAATGACTGTTTTCACTTCAGCTTCTTAGACATAACTATAAAAATTAACACGCAAAAGGAGTCGAATTCTCTCCTACCTGTCAAGTGCAGTGGCCTAAATGGAAGTTTTGATGTTGTGGTCTCACTTCTGGAAAAAACAAAACAATTACAGAGGATATATTGTGAAATTCAGAACAAAGGATAAAGATAAATGAATAATGTAACATAACATCAGTGCACACAAGAAAAACAGACCATTAAGCATGGCTTAAGCTATTTTTAGTCCCATTAATTAGCTACCATGATAATAATAATTAGTATAATTATGAAGAGGCTGATAAAATGTTGCATACCACAGATTATTTACAAAGTTCATAAATTGTGGATGGTTTATATTTATATTTGGTTTGTACTATTACTACAGGTATGTTTGTATGTAAAAATGGATGATGATGTCATGTCGAATGTCGAATTGGGTCTCACATTGTTTTTCACCTGCAGCGACTCTGCAGCGACTCTGTAAAAGCATGTGCAGGTGTGGTGTGAAGAATGTGTGAGGTCTGCACATTTTCACTGCATGTTCTCCCCTTTTTTAAAGAGACATTTCACAAGTGGGACAAAGTGTATGCATGGTTTTTGTGCTTGCACATGGTTTCTGCATTTATCCCGTTCATCCTCACCTTCTCTCATGGTTTTGTGTGTTATGTTCGTACAACGCACAACAGAGATACAACATTAAAGCTCTCACACAATCTATCCAAGCTATTTTTAATTATTACGAAACGTTCGGTATGAATGATCCGGCAGGCTGAAACTTGCTTAATGAGTAAATGCGTAGTGTTTCAAATAAAGTTAAATTCCTGCTAATACATGAATGGTATTGTTTAAAAAAAATAGATAAAACAGCTTACAGAGGTCATAGTTGAACCAATAACAAACAAGAAACAAGATGCTCTCATGTGAGGCAGGAAAACTCTGACCTTCAGTGTACTGCCGTTTCGCCTTATTACTGTTGCTCCTGCATATTTGAAGGCTCACGGAAGCTCCAGCACAGCTCACGGTGTTTACGTGTGCCCTTACCACCCACGCACTGTATTGTTCTTCTGGAGCTAGATAGAGTTGAATAACAGTGCTTTGGGTTAAAGCAGCCGCCTGGTCAACAGGGGTCAGGTTGACATTGGCTTCCTGTCACGTGTGGACTACAGAAAGCGAGCAGCAGGCAGCATTTCCCTCCTCTATCTGTTGGGTACCATGTGGCTGTCAAAAGCTTGAAAGTTATCAAGCTAATTTTAAACACTAAGAGATATATTTGTACAACTTTAGAACACTTTTAAATGTAAACAGTCCTACTAAAAATTAAAACAAATGAACCCTTTCATGCATGGATTATGACAACCTCAATCAGGATTTTTTTCTTCAGTATTTTCATTCATCTTTAGCCATGAAAAGATTTGTGAACCTCATTTTTTTAAAACATGTACTTTTCAAAGAGTTCGTTACATGTCCACTTAGGTGGACAACATAGGTTTAGACTTGTGAATTTGGTATGGAGTGACACATCAGTGTCCAATGTAGTGGTTTATGTGCAAGTATACCATCAACACTGACACAAATACAAGAAAACAGCCTGTGGATAGCTGCCCACTGTAGTGACTACTATGCGTGAAAGGGTTAAACTATACACTTACACCTAAATAAACAGAGGTCTGATGCTTAGCTTCCCTCTATAACTTGCCAAGTTCCCAGGGACTTTTACAGACTAATTGTACAAATATCTGAAGGTTGAATCTTGCTCCAGTGCTGTATGGATGACATTAAAATGCTGCCTTCAAAAAGAGCCGTTGAATTTCCAACCACAAACAAAAAAGCCCGTGTGCTGTTTACAAATGAATAGGGCAAAACTCTCAGCATAAAAGCACTGAACCTCAAGCTTAAGAGCTACAAGGTTTTTCTAGGCCACGCTTTTTCGTTTGTTTACAGGAGCACTCAGGTTCGGTGAAGCAACTGTCTGAAAAGATTGTCTATCTCACATCAAAGTGGAAGTGCGTGATTTAATGTCATACTTGACACCGCTTTGCATAATTGTAATCAGATTCAAGTTTGTGTGTACAAGAGACGTGTGAGATGAGTGCATTGAGGTCAGTAAAGTCTCTTAGTTAAGAGAAGAACTGCAGTTCACCTAATAAAAAACATTTACTTAAATGGTCATCCAGATGCTTGGGTTTCCTTCTCTTGCCCTGATCTGTGGGTTTGTTCTTTCACAGTGAATTTTTAGCTCCTTTTAATATATGCATTACATTTAATGCCAGGCGGTCAGTAGACGTTAAATATACCTGCACAAGAGGAAACAGGGCAGCTTTCTGGAGTCAGTTGTGTAATTCTGGAGTGGAGATCGATGAAATAAAATTAATTCCCACCAAGAAAAAAAAAAAAGAACCCATTCGCTAAATTTCACCATCAGTGTACACAACCTCTTAACTGGAAGTTCATGAGGCTTAATAGTTAAATATTCCTCTTTGTCTTGGGGCTACTTTCATTTATTATCTGGAATTTTAACAAAATTAAGAGCCAAATGTAATGTCCTTCATTACTGGGCAGCACGGTGGTTAGCACTGTTGCCTCACAGCAAGAAGGTCCTGAGTTCAACCATCAGACCGGGGCTTTTCTGTGTGGAGTTTGCATGTTCTCCCCGTGTTTGTGTGGGTTCTCCCCGGGTACTCCGGCTTCCTCCCACAGTCCAAAGACATGGAGTTTGTGGGGATAGGTTAATTGGAAAATCTAAATTGTCCATAGGTGTGAATGCGGGGGAGTGATTGTGAGTGCGACTGGTTGTCTGTCTATGTGTGTTAGCCCTGCGACAGACTGGCGACCTGTCCAGGTTGTACCCCACCTCTCGCCCTAAGAAAGCTGGGATAGGCTCCAGCGCCCCCCGCGACCCTGAAAAGGATAAGCGGCTGAGAATGGATGGATGGATGTAATGTCCTTCTGCGCTCTTTGCGAAAATGAAAGAGCCCCCTAGTGTCAATGTAAGGAACATGTTTATGAAATTGTTTAATGGACAACATATTTTCATATTTATTTGGAAGTAAAGAATATATCCTTTGTGTATTTTTAATGGCTCCTCCATAAACCACTGATTTATGCACAAATATAATTCGTTATTCTTCATTGGTTTAAAAAAGTGTTTGAAGACCTCGGTACTCTGACTGCAGCTCTTTCTGCATAGCTAAAAGGTAAAACATATTTCTGCCATGCCTATAAAATTAACAAATATACATATACATATTGATGCAATTTATTCATATTATTCATATTCATATTACACAGCAATACTGTGTTTAAATTTTTTAAAATAAAGATTTACATGCCAAATTGCTTGAAGCATTAATACTTTATTCTAATATGCTGTTCATACAGAAATATTTAGTTATGCGCTGTGCAAATGTAACATATGCATAAATATCGAAATGCACAATGCAGTGTATGTAGTGTATTTTAATATATTATTACTCAAGTGCTAGTGTTTTTGTCCATTTTTACTTTTGTCTACTTTTGAAATCTGTGTACAGCTGGATGTAAGACAAAGACTTTGTGTCGATCCTGCATCTGGACCTGAATTGGAAGAAGGAGGAATTTTTCCAAAGATCGGGTGCAATTTACAAATGAATTTCCTTCATGCTTGACTGCTTCATAAAAGCATTTGTCCTGACTCAGATTGAACACAGTTGAATGATTCGATCCATATTCCCGACTTCTTTACAAGACAATGTTTTTCATTTTCTCAAACAGAGAAGTCTAAAATTTCCATGTTCTCAGGTGCAACAAGTGTTACTGATTGGCCCTTTTTTTTGCCTGCCACCAACCTCTTGTTAGGTTAGCGACTGGAACAAAGTGACACTGGAAAGAGCTTGTGCTCGTTCGAGGATAAAGGGGATCCTATTGAGGTGACAAAGCTTTACACTGCCACTTTTCACTGTTACACAAAATATATACGATCAGCGTTTGTTTTTATTTTATTTCCAATCTGGATTCAAATACACGTAATTGCTTAAAAATCAGCAAAAGAAACTGTGTACTGGTAATTCTACTGGTAATGGTAATTCTTTGTGCTAGTTTTAAACTATCTGGGGAAATCTGCATTAAATTTCACATTTTTTGAACTTTTATAAATAAAAAAAGAAAGAGTTACGCACACACACACACACACACACACACAAACCTGCTCACATACGACCTCACACACCTGCCATTCGCACTCCCAAAATTACTGCATGTTATGATGTTAAAAACTGCATTGATACATCCTGGCATGATGTGTTCTAACCTTTGGTGCAATTGATTTATGCAAAGCTAAAGGTGAGGCCATTAGTTTCTGGTATGAGATCCCTCTGTGAGGCCGATTCTGAATTTATAAAATTTCAAGAAGCTCTGATAATTTAATTTGGAGTGCCCTTTTATAGGTTAGGTCACCTGCAGCGTGCCTTGCAAATTGAATAAAGAACAGTAATAGAAAACAGGATGTCAGGTGGGCTCCCTGCTTATAAAATCATTAACAACAGTATGTCTTTTCTCATAAAGGAGCCCATTTATTTTGAGGGGGGAATGTTATGAAAGTGTAGGGAGCAACTCAATTTATTTTTCATTAGGAATTAACTCAGGAGAATCACTGAGAGGGTTAATAGCTGTATGTGTACATAACCAGTGTGAACTAATAGGTTTGAGGACAGCCTCCTCGAAAGTCTGTTGCACAATTTTAAAATATTGCTCTCATGCAGTGTGCGTTTTTAGTGGGTTTGTGTAAATACATGTAGATTTAATGACGCTTAGTAAGAGCATATTAATAACTAATTTATAATGCCTTAATTATTAACATGTTGCGGTTTTACTTTCACAAGTAAAGCAGAAGTTGAGGTCCTTGGTAATGTGACTTATTTGCCATTGAGATGATTTAGTGATATTTTAAAAAAGAAAGAAAGCCGTGGAGCTACAACCACTTCTACTGCCGTCCTCTTTCATTGTTGGGAGGTAGAGTATAATGTTTACAAGAGTAAATCACATCTCAGCCACAGACTTTGTTTTCGTCTTTTTTTTTAAAGTAAAATTCAAACACATAAGAGTACTCCACCCGCCTCGTACTCAGAGCCAGCTGGGATGGACTCCAGTGACCTTAGATTGTGAAAATGGACTTCCTTTTCAAATGGAATTCATGGAAATTTAAATATGATTGAGGTGAAAAATAAATCACAAAGTAAAGCTGACATTTTACAGGTCAAAGGTAAACTTTGCTGTGAACTCATGTAATAAACAGACTGTATGAAACTAAGAAAAACATGAATCATAAAGGTTTCATCCTTTCTTTCATCCTTTTATTATTGTCGCCCCGAAATGTCTTCTGTCGTGTTTTGTTTGATTTTTTTTTCTATTTGCCGGTGAATCCTTATGACGCGTTACTTTTGACCTCTCAAGGCCAAAGTTTCAAAGCTCGGCTGGTGGTTAGTGAATGTTTGGAGACGGGACAAGTTTTCCATGCAATCTTCGGTTAACCATGGCAAAGCAACTTCAAGTTGCAGCTGATTTCAGCTGACCTCCAGTTGGGGAATTTTTCTCTCACAAACAGTGATTCCTAGATGGTTGCAGACGGCTCTGTAGGCCTGTACGACTCAGGTCATGATCAAAATGAGTTAAGACCATTAGTTCAGCTCGTGCTTAATGCTGGATTTTCTTACCATAATATCTCCACAAGTCGTTGGTTCCGCAGAGGCATTAAAATGTTCAACCAAAAATGTTTACAATGCACAAAAGGCATTTGTTTTGTATTCTGATTGTCAAAAGTTGTTTTATGATGTTCAGTGTTTCTCCCTCAGAAGAAGAATTATGCACAACGATCGTCTCAGTCCATTTACTACAAACACTAAACTTCTAGCATACTGTCAAGATAAAGCAGATTTGAAACGAAAATACATTTTTGCCCCAGATTGCTTTTTAAGAACGTTGCATTGATGCTATTGTGGTCATATAGAGCGGCAACAGAACCTTCCCGATTTACTAAAATGTATACATTTCATCACTAAGTGCCTCTCTCACTATAGATCAGTGTGAAACCTTTGCTTGCTTCTTTCACAAAGTGAATCCCTGCTAGTCAAGAAACAAGAGCTTCTTCACTAGCAGATGCTCTCACACCACCTTCAAGCAGGCACGGTCAAAATTATTACCCTTAAATGTTGCAGCATCTTTGAAAGTAACCCATATCTAAATGATGTCCGCTCTCTGCCTCCCCCAGTGAGATGTTTCAATTTGAGAGACAAACTGGTTCATTCTGACACCTAAATCTCCTACAGGGTATTTTTGTGACGGCCACTGTGCACAATATTTCGAAGCCATGTATTTTTCACATCTATGTACTGGGCAAAAAAAAAATAGTCCTTAAAACTGTGTCATTAACTGCAGTTACACACATGTTTTCTGTAAGTTAAAACGCTTAGTCTGGTTCATGTCAAACAAATAAAAAGAACTTTAAAGATTTGCATATTTGCACATCCAACTCGAGTACATACACAAACATGCATCTCGCTATATTAGACATTTGTGTGATATTTTGTCGCAATTAGCCTCATGCACAGGCTTATTACAGGCAGGCACAAGCCTCATTAAAGTGGTGAAGAACTAGAAAAACACAAAAAAGTATTTTCTTGTTCTGGAGGTGGTGACATCGTCAACCCAGCGCGCTGCAGACAGTCGCTACGGTCCCAAACTTTAAACACAGTCGAGCACTTTGGCATAAATGAAGAGCTGAGTTTGTCATGTTTCCCCTAATTTGTCACACATGACTAATGTTTATACTCCCACTTTTATCTTTGTAATTTTAAACGAGCCACGTGTTCCTTCGTTACTCATTTGGCGGCTTAGAAAAAAGTCCCAATGCCCCATACACACACGCCACAAAAACGAGATTTAATTTCCTGACTCACAACTTCTGCCAGTTTTTACCATTTCAAGACAGAAATATAAAGAAACTGAGAATGTTTGCATGACTGAAACAGACGAAATATAACAATAATAAAACTTTACAACATAAAGAGGGATTAGTAGAAAAATGTTTATTTCACATTAGGTCTATTAGACTTAGACATCTAATATAAAACACCTCATCTCTGTTTATTATGTCATTTTCATTCATTCATTAAATAAATTAATAAAAACACTAGGTCAGCCAGTTATCTCTGTGTAAGTAATGTTGAATAATCGGAACAATAAATGTTAAAAAAAAAAAATTTTAAAAAAGGAAAGCGTAAGAGACAAAAATAGAGTGCACCCCCTACATTGGTGTCATGCTGATGGCTTTTGTCTGGGTCATATCAGAATAATGCGGCAAGCAGGTCAAATCCTTTCCGTCCTTAACGGACTTCAACAGAGCTCCTGGTGTTCTCAGCATGACTCAGTCCATGTACAGCAGGAGGTAGAAAACCCTGCCTAATCCCTTCAGTGCTTTTACAAATATCTGTATTTCCCCACTTAGGCGATCTGAAGATTACTGCCACAGTCTGTGTATCTGTGGACAACGAGTGATTATTGTACCCACATGGTGTTTTCTTTTATTTGGCCTAGGAATCTATTTTATGGTTCAGGCAGCAATCCTGTCATGGATCTTGGGAATACAGTACAGGATACGTTATAACTACAATTGTACTTGAAAATTAATTGTTTAACCTGTTATTTAACATTTTAAATGGAAAACTTTATGTTTGTTTGTTGAACTAAGAGAGCTGGATGTGTTAGAGAATAGAAATAGTACGCATATATATTTACAAACAACAGGAATGAGGGTTTGATTTTTTTTTTTAAACCCGCAAAATGTTTAGATTATAAGAATGTGGGTTATCTGACAAATCTGTGGTTGAAGTAGTTCAAATATAGTGTGATAAAATCTTAATGATGTGGGTAAACAAACAATTGAGAATTAAAATAAAAACTAAATCTTTTTCAGACAATTATCAACAAGCAGTGCAAGGAGCCACTGCACTGCAAAAACTCAAAATCTTACCAAGTATATTTGTCTTATTTTTAGTCAAAATAATCTCATTAAACTTAAAATAAGACACAATCAGCTAAGAGTAACATCTCAGTGAGATATAGGAACTTGTTTTTAGACAGTGAATCTTGAAACTAGAGAATTTTCACTTGTTTTAAATCTGCCAGTGGAACAAGATATTTTTGCTTAAATAACTTATTTTAAGCAAAAATATCTTGTTCCACTGGCAGATTTTTCCACTTAAAACAAGTGAAAATTCTCTAGTTTCAAGATTCAGTGTCTAAAAACAAGTTCCTATATCTCACTGAGATGTTACTCTTAGCTGATTGTGTCTTATTTTAAGATTAATGAGATTATTTTGACTAAAAATAAGACAAATATACTTGGTAAGATTTTGAGTTTTTGCAGTGTGGATATTAAAGATGCTGT
>VURO01001549.1:0-17486 GCA_015108175.1 Pelvicachromis taeniatus
CTGATCCGAGATCGCAGATACAAGCGGCGGAAATGGGCTTCCTCCGAAGGGTGGCCGGACTCTCCCTTAGGGATAGGGTGAGAAGTTCGGCCATCCGGGAGGAGCTCAGAGTAGAGCCGCTACTCCTCCGCATCGAAAGGAGCCAGTTAAGGTGGTTCGGGCATCTGATAAGGATGCCTCCTGGGCGCCTCCTGGGTGAGGTGTTCCGGGCATGTCCCACCGGGAGGAGGCCCCGGGGCAGACCCAGGACACGCTGGAGAGATTATATCTCTCGGCTGGCCTGGGAACGCCTTGGTGTTCCCCCGGATGAGCTGGAGGAGGTGGCTGGGGAGAGGGAGGTCTGGGCTTCTCTGCTTGGGCTGCTGCCCCCGCGACCCGGCCCCGGATAAGCGGCAGAAGATGGATGGATGGATGGACAATTAGTCCTACATAGGAAGTGCAAACATATTACGCTGAAATTTGTGACTCTGACCTTTCTGAGAAGGCTCTAATCTCCCAGAGGTCCAGCTCCTCCTCAGCGACCCAGGTCTCAATCACCACTGGGCCAGTCTGCTTGGCAGGCTCGGGCTTCTTGGGGCGCAAGGCACTGGATCGCAGACCCTTCCTCTGAGGAGTGTGGGTTTCTGGCAGAAAGGTGAACAAATGATTGATGACAATTTACATTTGATACTGGGCAGAAACAGAGCCCATGTAAATGTGTCAGTGTTACAGCCTGGTTTCTAATAACAACTTTGTACGGAGTGTAAAATGTAAATTAAAAGAGTATGCAGATCTTTAACACCCTATATTCAACAATAAATAATACAAAAACACCATATCAAATGCTGAAATACTGAAGAACAACCCACTAGTGCAGAAAAACCAAACAGAAGAAAGGAAAAACTGTATTTAAACATTTATCTTCTACTTTTTTCAAATAGTATGGTTTTATTTATACAGTTCAAAAGAGGTTTGTATATTTCTCTTATTAACGACACGTTAGTAATGTAATAATTACAGTTTGTGTTTGATGGTGAGAAATAACATAAGACTATTTTCATTTATGCTCAACCTTCCCTCTTACTCTTTAAAAAAAAAGAAAAAGTTAAAAAATAAAAATCCATTTAACCTTTTGGAGTTTCTGGCACTCCAAGGGGGCAGATGATTTTGCGTATGCAGTACTCTGAGCGGATGCCGTATGGTCCCACATCGCGGCGCTTGATGATCTCCGTGGTGGTGATTTCAGTATCTGATGTCTCTGTAGCAATGAGTGGGGATAGGGCTGGTTTGGTATGGTGATGAGGAGGAAAGCCCGAAAAGATGGAGGAAACGCACTCCAACATAACAACAATGATGTCCAAAAATGAGACTTAAGACCCTTTTTGTTTAGCATGTGTTTTCTTTATTATTCTGTTTGTGCCAGCACAGCGCTAAGGAGTCTAAATAAGTATATATATATATAGAGAGAAAGGGTGTCAAGAAGCAAACAAACTGGCTTTTTCTCATATAAGCTGACCAGAAAGATTAACATGCCTGACAAGTTAGTAACAAAAAACAATTGAAATAATCTGAACTTACCTTAAAGTGAAAAATAAATAAATAAAAATAACATTTATAATCCAAGCTGTAGCTCCAAGCACCTATCTGAGCATATTATTTGTTGCCATTTCTCCCAGGAAACAGCTGAAAACTGTAAATGATTATTGGGACTGTTGAAAGTCTACCTGTACGTGTGGTCCCGACAGCAGCGGATGGTTTCACGGCCATGTCGTCCCATCTCAGACAGGCCCACAGGAGCCTCAGCATGAGGCTCACTCCAGCCATAGACTTCACCGTCTGCAGCCGATACCTGGACAGATAGATACCCATTACAGTAAATTATCTATCACATTATTCCAAACAAATAATGCACACAGACAGGCCCCAAGAACCAGGAGCCTTTTTGCTCCTTTCACAGCACCACTGTGCTGCCCGTCTTGTTGTTGTATACGGCAAATTAATATTTGAATCAGGCATAGAAACACTACTGACAGTACTTAAAGTTGCACTGAAATGACTGACTCAGAGTTACGGAAAATGCGATTATGGGACTGGAAGCGGCAGTGATGATGATGTTGTCACTTCATGCCTGTTTCCACTAAAGAAACAGATCAGGTCTCTGCAGGGCTATTTATTTCTAAAAGGAAAATCAAGCAAGTAAACTAATCTGAACATAACAGATTCTTCTCAGCCTAGAATTAGACAACAACATGTCATCCATCAATAAATAATTTCTGAAACAAGGAGAATTCCTTCCTTATATCGTTATGACTGCTCTGACAATGAGGTTGACATTTGGATATTGTCATTAACAGCATCTTAAACATCTGAAAAAACACGATCATTACAAGGCTTATTATGTGTATTATGTGTACGGGGTCTGGTGGATATTCCTTTTCCCATGTGTAGCCGCAGGCGGAAAAATATGCCTGGGTTGCAGGGTTTGGTCAGCACGCAAAGCGAACATCGTGACACCTCTCCGACCACCGGATGATTCATGTCTCCTTTGGAACTCTGAGGTCTGGTCAAAATAACCAGAGGTCCCCATGTGACACCAGAGTCAGAGCTACAGCATCACCCGAGGCCAAAGCCACGAACGGCAGACAGGAAGGGTGAAGACATAACGAAGAATAAATCACCAGGACATGGCACTCTGTCAAAGCTGGGAAACTGCTTAAAGGGGAAGGATGAAGGAAAATATTATTAACCCCATTGTAAACAACGCATTTGGTTCAAAAAAGAAACACAAAAACTGCCTTTGTATAATCCTACAAGAACCACAGAGCAATACAGAGATGATTTTGCACTGCGTCACACTCGTGCTCCGGCTATCATTACTTAAGTTTTCTTCTTAGGAAAATAAAGCGTGGTTACGGAGAGGTCACAAAAATGCCACATTTTTGAGCTCATTTCCTGCATGTTACATTTCAAGAGAAATGAGAAGTCCAGTAAAAAAAAAAACTCATTAAGAACATTTTTAATTGCAGTGCTGCTGGACAGAATCAGCTGCTGTCGATGTGAAGCTGAAGCTCATAAGATCTGATAAAAGTGGACAACTCCTGGTTGTACCACGATGTTCAAAAGCCATATAATGCAATTCTAATTCCACGATTATGCTGCTCCAAAATCTGAAAAAAGAAAGCTCCTTTCGCCTGCTCTTTTATTCACAGTGGGTAGAATCAGCAGTTAACACAACAAGCCCGTGGTTTTAAACTGTGGGAGATCATAAACTCTACAGAAAGCCTCCAGTCGACTTTGAACTAAGAAACTTCTTGCAGTAAGGCGACATCTAAACCATCGCAGCACCCCGATCACATCCAAAAATGGGTTAACACAGTGGGTATTTCCACATATTTGACTTGACAGATTTTTACGCCCTTCCTGATGTAAGCCTCAAGAAATTTGCGTCTCCTCCCGGGATAAAACCAGGGAACTCAGCTTATGAACATAGGGGGATGCCCTCGCATTTTACATATTTTGAAATATACTCCCCCTGAATGGCCATTAATTATGTTGTTATAACAGTTAAAAGCAATATGTTGTGTTTATTCAATTCGGGGTCATGGTGGGACTGGAGACTATCCCAGCTATCACAGGGGGAGAGGGAGGGTACAACCCTGGAGAGGCTGTCAGGCTATCACAGGCCTACAGGCGAGACAGATCCCCATTCACGCTCGCCTTCACACTTACGTCCAATTCTGAATGACCAATCAAAGAAACACATTGTAATTCGCTTAAATAGCTTACAACTCTTCAAAATTAACTAAAGCTATTAACATTATGGGAAGTAACAAGAGCTATGAAGTTATGCTCAGGATGCCTTTTTACTTTTTAAGAAACCATGCTTGGAAATGATAGAAACAGGATCAAACAAGAGTAAACTCCTAAGTAGTTTCCACCACCGGAGACGAGGAAAGGAAACAAATGGTGATGATGATGATGAGCTGGCAATGTCTCTTCTAGGCTTTAAAGATTAACTTGCTTCCACTTTTGCTTTTTCTATTCATGCTTAAAGAAATATGCATCTTATCTAAGACTCAATACAGTTAATAGAATTTAATAACACACCAGCTTCAGGGCGAGAGGACAGTAAATAAGAAGGGTGTGAGGGAGATAAACTGAGAGTGGGACCCTACCTCCAGGTGATGCCAAATGTAGGCCTGGGCGAAGGATATGGCCAGATATCCAGCGCTGGCTTAGCATTGTAACTAAACACTGGCACCTCGCGGAATCCGCCTCGCCTGGCCAGGATCTTTAAGTCATCATGCGGAAGTACAAAAATACTTTTCCGGCTGCTCTTGGTAACAAACTTGCAGTAAGAGGGAAGCGCTGTGTCCGAGCGTGTCTTCTTAGTGCGGGAGAACTTGAGGAGGCGCACACGGCCCTTTGTTGACAACGAGTCCTCCTCGCTCACGGTAACAGACGACACTGAGGTTATACCGCTAGCATCAGTAGTTGACTCGCCCACAGAAGCTGACAGCGTTGTTTTCTGCTCTTGTGTCACCATTTCACTCTGGCTGTCTTCAGAATGGCCATCGAGCCCCGGGGAGAAGATTTTGGTCACAGTTGTTTTGGTCATGGTTGTGAGGGTCGACACTGCGCTGCTCTCTGTTGTTGACACTACAGGCACCACCGATTCACCAGATGTCTTCGATGGCACCTCGGCTATCCTCATCTCAGTGGAAAGTACTGTGGTGGTAGTGCTTGTGGAGGTTGTGGTTACCTGGGTGATGATGGTCTTGACTGGTTCCGTCGATCCACCGTTGCCGTTCTCCTCTGCAAAGTCGTCACTCAGACTTGACTCCTCCGCCGAAGGCACAGGAGAAGGAGCCATTCTTATGATCTTGATGCCAGGACTGGGTTTGGTCTCCGTGCACTCAAAAGATGATGTGCTGTTGTGAACCTTCTGAGTATGCTCTTCAGGTGTGTCTACATTATTTTCCAGCTTTGTTTTCTTCAGTGGAGGTTTGTAATCTTGGTCAGAATTTGTAATCTTGCTTTCCGCCTCTACTTTAGAAGCTAAACAATTTTCTTTTACCCTAACCTCTGTGCTAGCGTTTAAAGAAGCAAGATCCCCGTTCACTAAAGGCTTTTGCTGCGTGGTGTCTTTCAGTGACACAACAAGCCGTTGTTCTTCATCTTTCCCAATACTGTTCACCTTGGGCTGAGGCCTGTTGTTAAGCACACCATTATTTGAGCTCATCACAGAGTTACCCAGTACGTTTTCACCCCCGAAACCATCATTACCATTTACCTGAGGGAGATAAGAAACTGGCTCGGGAGTGCTCTCCCCTACGGTGCTACCATCTCCAATGTCTTGCATATTGTTTTGATTATCCTCTGGCCCCATGCCGTTTTCCTCTGTGCTTGAATGCACTGAGCCTAAAACTTCTGGGTTTTGCTGAACTGGTTTTAAAGGAGCCGTGTCTTGACTGTTTTTTTGGTCAAGACCACTTGTACGTGTCACTTCAGCGTTCAGTTTTAATTTGGGTTCCTCAGTAAACCCTTCATTCTCAGTAAACGCAGCCTTCGTAACATCTAATGCTACACAGTCTGCTTGTTGCTCTAAAGAACTAGCTGTAGTTTCTCGCACATCGGGGAGTTTAACAGCCTCTTTCCCTGAACTAGCTTCCTTTGGCCCCGTAGTCCTTTCATTTTCCTCCAATTTCAGGGCCGAGGAGGTGGTTTGGTGTTGTGGTGAATTTGAATTTTCACCTGTACCTGTACTGCTACTGTCTTTGGGTGTGGAGTCTGTAACAGGAGAAGGAAGAATAGTGACAATCTTAGCTGTGGTTTTAGAGAGTTCGTCACGACTCTCCCCATCTACTTTTTGTCCTCCAACTTCTCCTTGCCCTGGAGTTTCTGTCGTGGAAGGTTTCTCCTCCACTTTCACAGCTTCACCCAGTGTGAGATGTGTCTGAGTGAGAGCTTGGGGCTTGAGTGGTGACCGTGGCCGGACCGGAGTGCTTAGAGCAGGGGTTGGTGCGGATGAAACTGGTTTAGGCTCCTGGGGTTTGGAGGCAGACACCTGCTGCTTTTGCCTGTCTTCGATAATGTGCTGCTTCACTCTGCGTTCCAGTAGACTGTCCAGTTTGGAGGACTTGACCTTCTTCTTGTAAGCGATGCGGGTGAGGAAGCCCTTGCTGACATCCACTACATCATAGTTAAACGGTCGCTGAAAGCTTTCTGTTGCCTCCTCTATCAGGGAATCCTTATCTTCCTGAATACAGGAACCTGAAGAGAAAATAATTCAGATTCTGAGACACAATATGCTTGGAAAGTATAAATAGTAAAGTAAATGTTTTTTGTTTTTTTTTACATTAGAATTATAAGTATTAGAGCTACAGTAGTTTAAAGTAAATGACCACTCATATTATGCATGCAACACAATGCAATGTTAATGGGTCATACTTTGCACTTCATCTGACGGTGAGTCTGTTGAATCCACTTCCATCTTCGTTGGCGATTCCTCTGCCAACACTTCCTCTTTCGCCTTCTCCTTTTCATTCAAATCTTCTTTCTTTTCTCCGTCCATCTTCTCATCAGACGTCTGTTGATCTGTCAGTGGCTTGGGGAGGCCAGAGGAGTCTTCGACTGTTGCTTCGCTGCTTGAGGCAGCAGCTCCCTGAGCTTCTGGTGTGACTACACTCGGCCGTCGCCTCAAGTCCAGCAGAGTACATTTCTTGCCAAGTTTAGCATCTTTAAAAAACAGAATAAGATAAAAACCTTATATTTTTGTGTTTAGTTAGAAAGCTACTCACAATTATTATTATATTAACTGAGGAAATTAGCAGTACAGATCATCAATAATTGAATTTACTGACTTTCTTAAATGAAAATCTTAGTAAACTTTTAGAAAAATGACATTCAATTCTCCATGACATCAGCATAAATCGAGAGAAATTTAATTCACTGTTGACCAATCAACACAAACAATTACGCTGTTAAAATAATTGAATGAGGTGCAAATCTCTCAAGAGTGAAATTTAAATTCTAATTCCAAATAACTAAAAAGCACCGTCTATGCCATAAAAGCCTCTTGTTCCACACCTTCCAGTTCTTTGCGGTAGTTGGCGTTGGTGTTTCCAGGAAGTTTGGGAACAAATCGTGGCACATAAGTTTTACTGATCCAGCTCCAGCCCCCGTAGCCTGTAACGCGATACTCCTCTCCTTTCTGCTTCCACACCTACATGTAGAACAAGAAAGTAGGCAAGAAAAGAGGAATCAGGTAAAACGAAAATATTCAAAAGGGAGGAAAAAAAAAAGTGGTGGGAAACTAAGAGGGTGATCATACAAAGAGCTTTAAGGTTACAAAGTTATTTGCACACCGATCACTAATTGCTGAGGGAAATGACTCACAGCAGAGCTTAACTTTCTGCATCAAAGAGCCTTTGATCGGCTCTCATTCATGTATGGACAACATGCACTTCTGTGTTTCCCACTAAAATGACTCATTTTCCAAAGTTTCAATGCAGATGTAGATTAGACCGGCATACTGCAGTTACCATTAAAATTAGGGAACACTTATTTCACAAGTGCATCTAAGCATGGTTGCCTATCTTACCATTTTCCTATTTGTTATAACTGTGGTCTTCCTGCACAGTATTAAGTACAAATGTACATTAAACGTGGACCAATCTGAAATGATGTGCTAATCTCAGTTTGTACATATAAGCTTATCCAAGTTTACATGAAATCCATCATCCATTCAGTAATTCATGTGCCAGAATTTAAATAATCAGTTCAACAGCAGCAATTTGTGCGCCGCCTACCTGATGTTTTATTGGAAAGGTGTATTTGACCCAGGTGGCCTGTTGCAACGTCTCCTCATCCTCCAACTTCTTCTCCCTTTTCTTTACTTTTTCTTTCTCCTCACGCTCCATGGATGTCATGCGATTTAACCTGAAATGCATTTTTAAACTGTTATACAGCTCGTACATTTTAAATGTTTCCATCCTTATGTTAAGAGAAAAGAAGACGTTTTTGAGTGATCTGCATCAGAAATTTTGTTTTCGGAGGATGCTGCACCAACAATATAATCATTGCTACTTGTGATAACACCATACACAGTGATGGGTCACAAAAACTTCTTCCTTTCACACTCTTTATTGTATCAATAATTGTTCATATTTGATGTAAATAAACACTGAAAAGCTTCCTGGACAATTCTAGTTTGTAAAAACTCTGATTAAAGATGAGGAGATGACGGTTACTCTTGAAACTACTCCATGAAAACCTCACACATATACACACTGATACAAGTCCTTGATATGCCACTCTCTCCCTCACTTACTAACATTTCAGGCCTACACATACACACATTCTGCTCTTAACCTTGTGAAATCCTGGACAATCACTTCTTTAAAAGAGCCCTTACGTTGCTGAAGCAGTCGTAGAGGCAGGGGTGGGTGGTGGCTGGTTGTGGACTTGCAATCTAAATATTTTGCCTCACAGCCAGGGTGGGCCTTTTGATCTGATCTGGGTAAGATCAGCTCTGCCAGTTAACTGGATGCACATCCCCCCATGTACGTGTACTGAAAGCTTGTATGAGCTCTTCAAGGTATTTGAATTTTTTTGTGAAAATCAAATTTATTTGTGTTTGTGAAGTGATAGCAGCATGTAAAGTGTGAACTGTAAATACGTAAAGATTTGCATATGTTTAGATTTACATACCTGGTATGGCCCAGTGAATCCTTCCAGATGGGCAGCATGGCCACAGGTTTGATTGCACACTCCAGGATGGCCAGAGCCAGTGCAAACTCTCTGGCCTTACTGCACATCTGAACTGCTTTGATCCAATTGGTCCTTCAAAGAAACAAAAACAGCATTTTAGCATGTTTCGACCTCCTCTTGTACTCTGGGTTCTTTCAGATTTAGACTACAGAATATTTATAAGTTGACAGTCTGACCACAGTTTGCTTTTACAACTGTTAAAAATGCCACTTTGACACAGATTTACTGAAAGGTGTTAACCTCACTAGCAAGTTAAGGCAAAAAACTAATACCCACCAAACCCTTTTTGTAATTAAAAAACAAAACAAAACAAAAAACCCCCAAAGCCATTGGAGCACATGACGTTATTGTTATATCCCAGTCCTCCACTCCCTTTTATACCTGTGTGACGCCCAGTTTGGGTGCATGAACGGTGCTGGAACATTGTTCTCCAGCTGAATGATAGTGAGCCTCAACGTGGAGATAGTCAGAACCTTGGAGCCATAAATGGACCCATTCCACTTAAACTCTCCTGCTGGTGTCATGCAGAATTTGTGGGAGAGATGCCGCCTCTTGTCGTGGTCCTGTAAAAAAACAGATACATGGATTTATGTTGAGAATTGTAATCCAGTAACTGAAAAAACTAAATGAGATATTTCACTTTGAACTGCTTAATTCCACATCTGGATAGTAACTGGTGTAAACTGCCACATATAACAAGTGAAGACACAGCCCTCACAAGTGAGGATAACTTCAATCTGACTAGCACTACCATAAAAACAGTAGAAACACATGCAAATAAAAACAAAAAGGACAGAAAAGTATCATAACCAGACAGCCAGGCAGACAGATGCCGTAATGAAAGAACATTCAAATGTTAAAAAAAGCTGTCATGCTACTTGCCTCTCTGTGCTGGTGCTTGTTGAGGGCCAGGGCGTTGGAACTGTACTGGTTATGATAGATGCGGTACTTGCCCTCCTGCCCAAGCTTGAAGTATTGGTTGAGGGTCCCCTTCATTACCACCTCTTTGCTGCTGCGTGTGCTGACGCGAGTGATGTCACCTTGTGCGTTAACTACCAGTACCTAAAAAAGTAAGCAAAGAATGAAAATCCTGTTGGAATGGAAAACGTGTTCTTATTGTCTTCCTCCCATCACCAACCGTTCACAGCAAATGCCTGCCCCTCCCAGAGTCTGGTTACACCAGACGATTTTTTTCCTGCTACAAGGGAGTTTTTCTTTCCCACTGTTGCTCGGTGCTTCCCAATTGTTGGCACTTTCTCTCTACTTTAGGGTCTTAACTTGACAATTTAAAGAGCCTTAAGGTGACTATTCTTGTGATTTGGCTCCATACAAATAAAAGTGGACTATATTGAAAAGCCTTGAAATGAGGTACAAATAATTACAGGGTTGTCACACACACAAAACCAAAAACCAAGTTGAAGCCTTTTTTACAAACATTGTTTTAGCACCACCTCTCTCTTGGTAGAGCAGCACCAAATTCAGTTTTATTACTGCCAAAGTGATTGGAATGTGGAAAAGTGCTTGAATATTGCTGTTTGAGTTGCAAGAACGGTGCCAGCTGTGCACAGAACTCACAGCACCAAAGTCCTAAATGTAGCAGAGAGTTAAAAATGTATGAAAGCATGTATGGAAAAAAATAAAAGTACGTAAAAATGAAAAAGTAAATAAATAAATAAAAACACCTGAACAGAGCCCTGGGTTATATAATCCAGTATTATAGTGGGTGGTTCAGCAGAAGCTGATAATGTAGAAGACAACTCGGACACACAGAGGACTTCACTGACACTGTATATTTATTTTCAATACTAATGTTGTGTCTGTGCGTTTTGCAAATCACAGGAAAATTGTTAGCAGCAATAGCGAAGCATTCCCCGACCTTTTCATCTAAATCCTAATATCCTTAAACAAGCTTCTCCTCCTTTTTCTCATACACTTGCAGTTTGTAAAATTACAGCCAGCAGTAAAAAAAAATAGACAATACAATCTACAGGATAAAGCATTAGAATACATCTTAGTTATAAGCATGATCAGAGTATCGTAAATAAAAATAATACTTTTTGGGAAAACAAAACAAAACCACAGTTTAAGGCTTTTTTAAAGAATATGTGGGAATCCTTTTGTTCCTTGTTACAGTCGTTAATCTAAATGCTGGTCTGCACGCAGATGGTAGGAAATTGGCACCAATTTTTCATATATAGTCTAAAAGAGCAAATCCATCTGTGCTTTCTTACCTCTCTGCCCTCCTTGAAGCCTTTGTTGGCTTCATGAACAGCAGCTGCGACCTGTTGGTTTTTCAGCTGGCTCAGCTTGCTGTCCGGGTTTCTCAGCCGGGTCACCATGCGAGTTGCTGATGACTTCTTAGTACCCGAACCTGTCACCTCACCGTTGGTGGAGTCTTTACCGTCCCCTGGAAATGCAATGTAAAATTCAATCAGATGCAGAGGGACCGATACACAACTTAAACTACATACAGTGTGTTGGGGATTAGTAAGACATAGTGAACAGCTTCTTCTGGCATTGTTTATCTTCTGAGGTAGTATAATATAGCATAATTCAGTATAACGTAGTCATGTAATGCTGTTTTGTCAGACCTGTGTCATCAAGACTAGCCAGGGATGACTGGGAGGACTTGTCAGCCAAGTCTGGTGGTTCAGGACACCTTGGAGGGACACAAGCTCCAGTACTGCTGTTACTGTTTTCCTCAATGGGGTGGGGAGGCTGGCTCAGGCTGGGGATGCCATCGCCACTGACAGGAACAGAATTTGATGGCGGGTTTTCTGCTGAACAGACAAAATAAAATATGTGTAAATTTGATCATAAACAGCGCTGACAGATTAATTAAGAATAATGTGACTCAACTGTGCTATTCTCTGGGTAACAATCGGAGACATATTTCATGGATTGTTTAACCCAACAAGACAAATGTGAACATCACATATTGTAGACTAGAAAAATGAATGCCAAGCCATTAAAACTTGGTGAAAAAGAGAAGGGTAAAAAATAAAATAAAAATCCTTCAGTTTCGGTAAAGACAGGAACTTTCTTCTGACCATTCAGAAAAATATTGTGGCTGTGGCTCCCTCTGCTGATAGGCCATGCCTAATGCAATTGCTACACTTCAGGTGTAGCGATTGGTCACTTGAAAATTAAAAAGAAAGGCTGAACAATAAGGCTTGTGCACACATGACATCAATGATGAAGATGTGTCATTTTTACAGATCAGTATATGCACATCGTCACTGAACTATCAACTCAACACACGCAATTAATAAGCAGAACAATGTCTAATCAACAGCAGCAATCGCAAAACAAGCAATTACAAATAAGCAGCCAGAGAAAAGCTTTTTGTAAAAACCAGACAATGTGAATGCTGCCTCTAGTTGTTTAAGGAGCATTTCTAGTCGCGTTGATTGCAGAGACAATGCAATGTGATTGCGAATCAACACAACACAATCAGCTTCTTAGCTCTTTAAAGAAAGCGGGCGTGAGGAACTGAGTTAAAGCACGGAATGACTGGAACAGTTTCAAGACAAAAGTCAATATTCAAGAACTAACTACACCACTGAACACAAAAAGCCGGTAGACGGAATGAGAGCAACATGCAAAGAGGAATACCAAAGCACCGGGAATAAATGCTGGAATGAGAATGAGATTCATCACTCAGTCTCGTGAAGTTGCAAACTGTAGCAGGGAAGCAGATCTCCAAAAGCAGCTTAACGAGGGCAATTGCTCCCTTAAATATTCTTGTATACCTTCATTGCTGTTAGAGACCTCCATATGGGAACACGCCTCCGTCAGAGCCTCTGCGGTCGAGGCCGGAGGCTTTGGAGCCTCGGCGGCCACACTAGAGCTCGTAGTGACGGTTTGAGTTGGAGAAGAGGTTGCTGGAAGAAGGGATCCATCTGAGATGCTACTATTGCCTTCTTGGCCAGTGGGAGGAGCTTCACCGACTACAGATGAACAGCAGCAACATTGTAAATATTGTGGATTGTAGTTGATAATGCATTGGTTACTTGGCGACACTGGAGGGGGGGGAAGTGATGTTTGGGCACGTGTATTTTGTGCAATAAATGTGCTATTGGTCTTTTTCAATGCCTTTTTATCAGAGGACAGTATAGTCTCAACAAGATGTTGATGTGAATAAGCATATGTCCTTTTCTGATTGCCAGAATGTGGCTTGAGTCTTGAAATGCTCACGGCATTTTAATAGGTCAAACACGTGTGAAATTGATTCATCAATCAATAACTAATTACAGGATTGAAGTGATGTCATTTGTTCAAGACTCAAAAGCAGAATAAGACGGCGGCATACGTTTTGTTTTTGTTTTGTTTCCTATAAATATTACTTTGTAGCATATATTTGGTCATATTTTTATAGTTTGCTTTAAAAAAATATATATATAAACATAATTACCTCCAGCTTTCACACCATCCACTTTTTCCTTTGTAGCTTCTTCTTCTTTTATCCGCTGCTCCCCCTCTTCCTTTGTCGGTTCCTTTATTTTGCCCTCCTGCTGTCCTTCATCCTTCAGCTTGACATCTTCGCCTTCCTTCTCCACATCCACCTCTCTTTTCTCCTTCTCCATCTGCGCTTTCAGGGCCTCCTCAGCAGCCCGTCTCTTCACCTCTTCCAGCTCCTCCTCCTTCTTAGCCCGCAATCGTTCCAGGATCTCCTCTGAATAAAAGAGGAAGACGTAAAGTGAAATAAACGAAAGAGCTGCAAGAATAAGTCAAATTCAGGGATGAGCAAAGAGAAAGTACAAGAAGATTTGAAGCACTGATAAATTTATTGGTCATCATGATGGAAAACTGTATTTATGTTGGTGTTATGATAATTATGATTATTTAGATATGATAATCTAAATGTCCATCAGAAAATTAGGGGAAAAATCTATGTGTTTTATTTAATTATTAGAATAAATCAACAAGTAGTAGATGGATTGATAGAAATGATGACTGAAATAATATGAATAATGAAAAATGGGCCATATGAGTACATTATATGGCAAGATTGGATGTTTTTTTAAACATAAACTAGGACAAGAGAGACAACTGTCTTTCAATGGATTCCTGAATTTGTGAATGGTGGAAGCACTAGACTGTTAACGATTTTGATAACTGGCACATATAATATCTACATAATCACTTGTGTTAACTGGGAAGAATTTGAATTTAAACTTGCTGAGAAGCAGCAATAGAGCTAGATTCTAATAGGGGTCAGTTTTAGGTCGACTAGTCCAGTGCTGGTATGCACAGCAAGAGTGACGCTGCTGGGAAGGGCATGCTGGGCATTTAATATCCGGTGGAGGGTGCTTTAGAAACAGGAAACTTTGGTGGCTTGACTACAGGTGAACATACTAGTCAACGTAAAACCTATCCCCGTGCTACAGCGACTAAAATACAGGAAAAGTAATAAAAAAAGATGGCACTACTAGTGATTCAACTGCATCAATAACCAGGGAGAATTCAAACATGGCAGTAGGGAGACTGTTCAGGCGAGACTGCCATCTATACAAAACACTAAACTTCTGATAAAAACAAGGGCTAGAATCCAACATCAAAAAAACAAGGGAAACACCAAAAATGCAAATGATTGAAATCCGTTTTTATTGCTGCCGCTGACAAATCTATGTTTACAGCCGCAGTTCACAGGCTTTGATGGAAGATTTTGTGGCCAATTTGATATTTGTTTAGTACATCAAGTCTGACTTTGTGTGAGCGCATGTGTGTCATCTTGCAAATCATTATCTGTCATTTGTGTTTATTCTCATTTCTCATTTTACCCAGATTGGGAAATCTTGCTCCAAGCAGACCAAACAGAAGACCATGCAAACACTGAGGTAATGCCTTTATTGACACACACAAAAAGAGAATTACAATTATTCTTTAAACTCCATGTTTTTGTTTCTTTTCTGTCCTAAAATTTCTTTTTTTGTTTAAACAAACTGCTTTGAAAATGCCAGAGCTGCTGACACATGTCCAGTCTCCACCTCCCAACCAGATATGAAACTTGCAGAGAGGAGAAGACAAAGGTAAGGTGATTCAGTACTGTATATTATCACATAAAGACGTAAATAAGAGAGTTACGTAGCAACACGTAAACTAGATTTAACAAAAAAAATTTAAAATTTAATTTAATTTAAAATGTAATTCAAAGGAGCAGCCAATCAGAGGAAAGTTGGCCTTAAAGGTAAAGGAGCTAAAGTGGCAGAAGAAGACATCTGGTCCAGTGTAAAGAAAACAGGAAAATCGTGAATAATTCAAAATTAATCTAGCAGAATTTAAAATGTGTAAAATATATTTTCCAATGTATTATTCTTACCAACTTCCACTGCAGAGCAAACCAAATGATATAATAAATGAGCAGATATGTGCTCAAATGCTCTTAATTTTCACAAACCCATAACAAACAAAGGGCGCTGGGAGATACTCTATAGGCAGAGAGAAAACGATAAGGCCCTGGAGAGAAGCTCAAGTGCTGGACATGGGCCAGACCGGGACCAGCGTAACGTTACATAATCGCTGGGTTAATTCCTATGGCCAAGCCATCTATGACTGGGTGGCATTCATGAGTACTGGCGAGAAAGCAGGCAGGAATGAAGGAAGAGAGGCAGGAAGAGAAAGGGGAAAAAATTACTTTGAGTTTAAAAGAGATCATTCTCCTCCTTTCCAGCATGATTAAACTCAGCAACAGAGAGTATCTCAGAATGTCAGAGCCCATTGTACGAGGAGGAGGGAAAAAAAAGAAAAGAAAAAAGATCTCTTTACCATTTGCAGCAGTGAGGAAACATTTGTTGCTGCCACGGGCCTTGTTGGTTAGGTCCTCGGTGATGTCCATATGTGTGTGCACTTCGTCCCTTATTTCCTGAAGGGCCGCATACAGGTCAGCCTCCCAGTACTCCTTATCCAAACTATCTATCAGCTCAGCTAGCTGCACCTGAGAGAGACGGAGTTCAGGGAGCATTCAGTAAATGCAATACACTCCACTTTATGAGCTCAAAGTTATGACAGGCTTACTGGCAAAAAAAAAGAAAAAAAAAAAAAAAAAAAAAAAAAAAAAGAAAAAAATAATTAAAAAAAAAAAAAAAAAAAAAAAAAAAGAGGGAATGCCTGGAAGCATTTCATTAGAAAGAAGGTTTGTAATAAAAGAGACGATCCAAAATGATTAAATGTGATTCGGTGAAGAGCATACAACAGAGGCAACAAGAAAAGATGAGGCACATTACCTTGGTGCTGTAGTACCAGATGGCTTTGTCCTCCTGCTCACCATCCTCTTCACTGTAGGGGAGACATGGGAAATTAGATTTTTTTAAAAATGAAAGAATTAGGAGGGGAAGAAGGAAGAGTTGCTGGCAGACATGCTCTAAATAATACAGACTCTGCTGTCTGTATTCCTTTGTTGGACTTTATCTGATTTAATTTGGCTTTTGTTTTTCCTTGTCAGGAGATTTATTCTTTTAATTTTATTTGTCATATCAAACTGCACGAGGTCCCTGAAGACTGCAGTTACGCTTCCATTTCCTCGGATCCATAAAAAAGGCTGTGCAAAACATGCAAGGTGCCATATAGCATTTGCTGCGCAGCATGATATATCGTGTCGCAAACAACCGCTGGTTGTGACCACAGTGTGAGTTGGCACACCCACAGCTATGGGTCTATTGTAGCTCTGCATTTAGAAAGATAACTTGAGGACCTGACTGCTGCTTTGACTCAATCAGACAAATGTAGCTGTGATTGTGACGGTAGCTTTCGCAGCAGAAGATGGGAGACCTGATGATGTTCTGTCATGGGCCATCTTATCTTGTCAGCAATTTTCAGAGTAATTATGTAACTTTCGACATAAATTAAAAAAACATAACATCGCTGTCAAAACTTTACACTCTGCGTGAACTAAGCAAAAGCATAACTGGCTGTGACATTCTTCGTAACTTTCAAGGCAACGTGACAGATTAAAAGCAGCAGCGAACAGACCGACATCCTGAAAGAAGAATCAAAGGAGTAGAGATATGCATCTCCGCTTCCAGTCACACCTTTCAGAGTGCAAAGCAGGATGCAGTTTTAAGTTAAAGTGACATGCCTTGTATCACGGCAACCACACGCGCAGCCAATCATGTCCAGCTCAGTCTTTGGAGAGAACTGTGATTTAAGCCAAGGATTAGATTTTTACCTGGATTCTGGAAATGATCTTTGCGCAGTGTGCACTCTTGTTAGATTGCACATGTCCCTGCTAATATGGTTTGAATATTAAACTTAAGGTTGTAACACATTAATGTGTGTCAAGAAAAAATGCACGGCGTAGCAGCTTAAGACTTAATGGTACTCCTTGCGGTACTGTCAGACTCACTTTACAGAATGAATGATCAGCAATAAATGCATAATCTTCAAAGTATAAACTGACAGTTTGTGTTGGTTAACATGTTTGACTGACCAAAAAGAAAAAAAAGAACAAAGTGGGCTTTGCCAGAAATGATGAAGCCTATTTCTTTTGTTGTGATGCAAGTGTCTTTTTTTTTAATTTAAGTGCACTATATATCCATTCCTTACCAATGAGCAGGTACAGATCTTACATATCTATCAGAGGGACTTCGTCAAAAGTTCCTCAAAGCTGCTTTTTATTCTTTTCTGCATTCGCCAGCGCGTGCGCACACACACACACACACACACACACACACACACACACACACACACACACACACACACACACACACACACACACACACACACACACTCTGTGT
>VURO01001550.1:0-16042 GCA_015108175.1 Pelvicachromis taeniatus
AACAAGGGGAGAAAAAAAAAAAGAAAAAAAAAAAAAAAGAAAAAAAAAAAAAAAGGGGAAGAGCAACCAAATTATAACATAACACTAAATTAAAGTGAGCATGTTCTACACACCTCCTTTGAGAGTCAACAAATTAAGATATGTTTAATCAGCGATGCAAAATATTATAAAACATGCATGGTTTTGTCGAGTGAACTCTTGCTTCCTTTGCAGATAGTTCTAATTCTGGGACTGGAGTATGTTTACAGCACACAGTATATGAAGAAAATTATAAAGACTTTTACATACATCCTGTAAAAATGGAGCGATGGAAATACAACCACAAATTTGTTTTACAGCTGAATAAAGATTTAATTCATTTTAGCAGATAAAAAAATGTAGCATTATCATCATTTTACTTTATGCTGTGCACTGGTATTCTTTTTGTACTTGTCTAGATTTATACTCCTCTCTACACCTCCTTAGATGCTGTATTGCTATAAAAGCAACTAAATGTCTTTCACTGACATGCAGGGTTCTTGCCTCTGACAGGTAACTGGAACTGGACTGTGATGTGAAGATATCAGTGCCCATTCTGCTGGTTAAAAAATAAGAAGGTAATCTATAAATATACTGAATGTTCAGGTACATCCTGAAGGGTGTAATATTCCACCCAGGCAGGAGGGGTCACTGTTTGAAAACAGTTGCAGGTCTGCTAAAGTACATGCAGTGGCATAACACTACAAACCAGGGATACTAGTTAAACTTATCTCTTAAACCAAATGAATATAGAGAGATTTTAAAAAGAAAAAACTAACAAGAGATACAAAATACATGTGTACATATTACTCACAAATCGTATCAAGTCTGAACTCTGCTTTTTTAGGGAAGAGGTCAAACTAACCATGGGCTCAATCTGGTTACAAAAAGCTGTCTTCACATTAGTAAATACATATTACTCATCCCTCACCTGCATGTGGGTAAATCCCTGAGTCGTAGAGGAAGCAGCAGAGCCAGCTTCCTAGGTTACACTGATATAGAGTGAAATCAGCAAGACTAATCAGTGTGTGAGTACATGGTTCCTGGCAGTTATTTTGTATCATTAATCATAATGTAACAATCCAAATGAGAGGCGTTTGGATAAACTGTTATTTATTGTCAGGCTGTTATTTCAGAGTTCCAGTGCATTCAACAGTGCTTCGAAACATTTGATGCTATGATCCATAATTACCTAAACACAAACGACAGGGTAATCAGAAACGTACAAAGTAGCCAGTAATCCTGGTGATGACTCGTGTGAACTTAACTCTTCTAGAAAAATATATGTGACCCTATGATTTGTCATAGGATGCTATTTTAGCCTGCCGCCTGGAAATAGTGCATAAAATGTAAATCATGGATGGAAGGTTAAACCAAACCTCATAAAGCATGTTTTTATGCACCGCAGATGAGCTTTTCTACACATCATCCAGACAAGCTGTATTTAAAAACACTAATGTCAGAACCAGTCGTAATGTACTGTATGTAATATGCCTAACACAGATCATCTCCTGTTGTTTGCCGCGTGTGTGTGTGTATGTGTGTGTGAAAGAGTCACAATGTCTAGCGTTCATGACAGAAAATGGCATCACACCAATTTTATGTGTACCAGATTACAAGCAATCTGTAATTTTTTTTTTTAGTTTCACGACATGTAGGTAAAATATTTTCCTCTACAAAACTATAAATGTCCTTTGGCAATTTTTGTTTTTTAAATTAGCATACATCTTTAAATTAAATCAAAAGTAAGAAATATATGAAACTGTTGTTAACGAGGCAGCTAGTGACTAGCTGAATAAAAAAGTGCTGATGATTCTTCGCGGTCACGTGAGGTTCAGCTGAAGGAGACGGCACGGAAAAGGTGACGGAAGGAAAGGTGATGCAGAAAGGCACAGAGTAGGTTTCTTTCATTGTGTCTTCACTCCTGCAGTTTGAACTGGAAAGAATTGGTGCTCCATTTGGTTGTGTCACAGTCAAGCATGGTGCGCTCTGTGAAGATCACGTTCCCTTCTGCATCTATCAGGATAATTGTATTGGTCCTGAATGAATAACAATACAGAGAAAACAATTATAAAATTAATATCTAATATGAATGGAAGTGGTGATAAAAAGTCACTTTTCACACAATGTTTGCCACTGCCCTGCTAAATGATGTTTTGATAGCTTTGGAAAGGACTAACCCTCTGACCTATTGGCTACAGGAGAGTGTCTGTACCCAATAATCCAGTGTTTCATTGCTACGGAGGATTAATTACACAGGGGATTTTTTTGTGTGCCAAGAGTTCACTGTTCTATGATCCCGCTGTCTAGCACAGAAGTCAGTCAGTGCCGGTGAACACACAAGGGGGGAGAGAGGAATGATATCTGGTGAGTGTGGAAGGCACTGACCTTGTTCCATAATGAGGGGAGCGAACACAGACGGCTGACAGAGCCTGGATCATGGACTTGCTGTAACCATCACCCTGAGTCTCCTGAATTGGATCAGGTGTGTTGCTGTTAAAAAAAACAAACAAAAAAAACAGATAACTTTAGAAAGCGTGTCACTTTTCAGGATTTCATTGCACATACAGTACTATCTTTTTCATTATTTATCATTCTTGAAGCAAATCCCATTTCTGAGCCAGTCATAAAATCCACCAATACCCTTTAAGTGTATGGGTGTCTGCATGAAAACTTGGGTCACATTATACCAGATGCAGTGACTCTCTAGCTGAGTGGTATTGTTGATCGCTCCCTGGAAGTCCCGCTCTAACCACTTTCCATGTGTGACCGATTAATGTGCTGGATCTCCTCACAGCAACCCTTATATCTGAATTTCATTTGGGGGTCTTCAAAGCTGTGCAAAGTTATTAAAGTATGTTAAACTAAATTAAAAACTAAAATTAGTTATGGAAAACATTTTAGTTAACTAAAGCAATGAAAATGAATTTAATGTTATACAGTTTGGTCAAATTTGTCCACCACGCTGAGAGGGTTCTGGTACTGACAGGGATGTCTTTTAGTGAACTCCCTTCACCTCTTCTTAAACTTTGCTTAAATTAATTGCCCCTATTTATCTTATATATCAATCCATCCATCCTCTTCAGCTTATCCATTTCAGGGTCACCAGGGGACTGGAGCCTATGTTAGGTTGACAGTGTGGCAGAGCTCAACTGCACATACATTCATATCTATGGGCAATTTGCGACCACCAATTCAATTCACTTTTATTCAAATAGCGCAAAATAACAACAACTGTCGCCTCTGTTGTTAGGTTGGCGTGGCTATAGCTCAGGAGGTAGAGCAGGTCATGTTCCTTCCACAGAGTGATCTACATGTAGCAGCGGTGTTGAAGAGCATAATAAAGGGGAGATCAGAAACATTTATATCGGGTGTGGTTGTTGATTTTTATGAGCAAAGTACCAGGCTTTTTCCGTGGCATCTCCTATATACACGCAATTTAAAATGCACTGCAGCTGAATGAGATTTAAGTGGGTGCTTGTAAACTTACAGCTCCTCATTATTAAGGACACTGAGCAGCTCTTGCACCAGCCCATCACAAGAGAGCGTCTGGTCGCTGACGACGCTGGTGAAGTGTTGCTTGCCTTTCAGCAGTTTCTTCCACGGAGTATCCAGCAGCGAGTTACTCAAGCCGTAGATTCCTGCTGAGGGGGAACAAGATAAATACAGACAAATTTAAACATTAGCAAGCTCTGCTAGTGTCTTTCTGGTGCGTTCTTCAATCTGAGAGCAATTTCATTGCGGAAATGTCAGACTGACATGGCAGGCCATAGGCCAGGAGGAAAGGTATGAAAGGTTTCTACAGCAACCATACTAAAAACACAGACCTGGATTTAGATGGATGGGTTCAGGGCTGCCTCTGTTTCCATAGTAACACACAATGTCTTGTTTGGCTCTAGAGAGGACACAGTAAGATGTGAACATTTTATGATAATCACACTTGTTTATGTCTAATTATGACTGTTGTGTCAGGAGTCAGAAGACTTCGAAGCTTTTGAAATAAAGCGAAATAGAGCAAAGAGAAAGTTCAAAGGGGTGCTCCACTGGGAAAAATGGAAAATGAGTGCTGAGGGTGAAAGAGAATAACAAAAGTGCACCATATAGCATTCTTTAATGATGCCTTTTCTTTGCAGCCCTGGAAAATAGGAATTAAGAAGGGTGTGTTATTGGTGCAGGCCATTCAAGTGGGAAAGAAAAAATACTATACCCCACTAGAACAATTTTGATGTTATCCACACAGAACAACTGGACGAAATTAAGGTTTCAAAGTAAAAAATTAGTGCTGCAAACACCCTTGACTACCACAAAAGCCATTTAGTTACAGTGTTAGATCTCCTTGCAAAGTCCTCAGTTAGAGGGAATTTATTCAGTCTGAAAAAAAAATCTATCCAACATCAAGGGCATCTGTCACAGCTTTGGTACAGGAGAGAGAATAATAAATTATGATCGAAGCCTTTGAACCAGTAGTGGAATTCGTTTTTTTGATGTCAGTTTTATGACAGCAATACCAGTGGCATCAGTCAATCTCAAATGTGGTGCAACACTGTTTCAACATCTGACTTGGAAAGGTTCCCAGTCGAGAGCTGGCAAGACAAGGGCACAATATGCTGCTGGGCTATTATTCTGCAAATACATTTACTAAATAGTTTTAAACGCCAAAACACATTTTAGACAGCCTTTGGTCTGACCTGTTAGCACCACAAGCTGAGAATATTTGCCACAATATTTGTCACTAATAAAGATTTCATGTCACGTTGAGAAAAACAAGTCAAAATGCTTTGATAATCAAATGAGCCCGCTTGGTTTTTCAACAAAAACAAAAAATATTTCAACATTTTTATTCAGCTTCACTTGCCTGAAAATTGAATACGTTTGGGTTTGAAACTGTTTTTCAATAAAAGAAATAAATATGGTTGTCCTTTTTTGAAAAAATGATTTCAGATCATTTACAGAATAACCAATTGAAACAGGTCAGTTAAACAGTGCTGAAAAATCCCTTAGTTGCAGGTGCTTAGTTATGTTTTGCTCTACAGGAACATGAACAATATACTTCACACCCTCATTTCTTCTTGTCATAGACCGCCCAAGATGTTGAGCATTCCCTTCAGATTTAGGTGCATGTTGATCTGATTTACATAATCATCCCCTACATCTGGGGTTTGCTAACTGTGGGTTTGTCTCCACAACTGGGCTTAGAGCCTTGGAAGGTGGGATGCGGACAGGAGTCCAGCTAAGCTAAATGAATATGACGTCCCAAGGGAAAATAAACAGGAGCTTGCCAATGCTATCAGCCTGACATTTATTAATAATTGATAAAAAAAAACAACATGCTTGTCTGACACGCCAGCCTCAGTGGAACAGAAGATCCATCAGAACAGGCTTCGTTTTCCAATCTTCAACTGTCCATTTTTGATGGGGCTGTGCGCCTGCAAAATCTGATTTTTGTTTTAGGCTGACAGTCTTCTGCTGTGGTAGCAGATCTTTACTACACTGTGGTGTCTAACATGTTTTTTTCTCACTAACGTTTGCTTTTCAGTTAGCTAAAACAAGTCTGAAATCAGTAAGGACTCCATGTTGAGTGTTTAAAAAAAAAGCCAAATGAGGTGTAAATACTGCACTTATGTTCCCTCTAAATGTGAACTGAAATTTTTGTTTAACGTGTTAATTTTCTTATCAAAGTCAATAAAAACGATAAATTCCCCAATAACTTAGTTTGACACGATGAAGTAGCGAAGAGCATCGTCTTAAGTCAGCTTGGTTACACAAACATAATGGTGTAAGAGAAGGTCTGATGTAAATATAAAGCGGTTGTGAACGGACTAATCAAATCTCATCCGAATGGTCAGCTTATAATCTTGCTTGTATTAAAATGTAGATCACATATTTCACTGAAATATTTGTATCTCTTTTAAACCTCAGAACTGAGCATGGATTCTGGAACCAACAACTATAAACACATCAGCACTCGCCAATGTTCACTCAAGGCGAAAGCAGTCACCGCTCATCCAAGCATGCACATGGTAGCCAGTCAATGAGAACCAGATGTTACTGTAACCCGAGAGAGAAGCCTGTATTTGTCAGTTCTGCAAAAATAAAATCGTCTTTACTAGTATTTTGTCTTGGTACTGAGGTCTGAAGTCAACAATACCTCAAAGGCCTGGGTCTATCTACACATTTTGCATGTGATATCAAATCAAATAGACCATGGTGGCAGCAGGTGGAGGATTTATGAAGAGATAGTTCCATTTGTGCTGTTTGAAACTGGCTAAAATATTGAAAGTCCCATCAGGTGTGCCGTGGGTTAATTTGGGCTGAGATGAGGGAACAGCAGGAGGTCGGGACCATCAGGCAGAAGGAGAACAAAGAGAGAAGAGTCAAAAACAGGCTTTTTCAGATCTCAGTCAGAGAGGTAATCGGTATGCTAGCTGTGAAGTGTTCTAATGAAGAGTCCTCTATAGTGAGGCTGCAGAGCATCAGCAGCTGTAATGTAGTTGGCTGGAGATGGCCGAATGAGCTTTCAAGAAATTCAGGTAATTTTTTGAGGGGAAAAATAATCATAGCAGACAGAATCTTTGGAATTTATCAGCAAATCATCAAATAGGATGTGTTCCTACACCTCGCCTAGTCACCATCAGTGATTCCAACTTCGGCTTTGGCAATTTGTTTTTGTAAAAATGCAAGGAACTATTTCTAGTCAGTGTGATGGCACCATGTTGGTTGAAAAGAGATACATGACAGCTGTAGCTCTTAGTAAAACAGCTACTCAAATACTGTATGGAAACATGGAACTTGGTTCAAATATTTATATTGCACCAATGATTGTAATTCAGACCTCCCATCTTATACAAAAAGGCTGTGCATACAACCACTCGAACAACCAGAGAGTAAAAATTTACATTATTTAAATTTGTGTGGCAATTTTTAGACATGTGGATTCTCTCTGTGAATCATACAGTGCTATTTACTGTAATCCACTCAGGAGAATCTCATCTTCTGCTCTTCTAAAACAGAATATGATTTCCCCAGAGGCGATGTTACAAGCACTTTGGAGAGAAGAAAAACAAATCCTCACAGTACAGTTTCTTTAAAATGTTGAGAGTTCATCCGCCCCTGATACTGTGGAATGTGCGCATCTGCTGCCCCGCTGTGTTTCTTTTTGAGCCTGAACAAGTTTCTGCCAAGAATTACAACACAGGGTTTGAGGCAATAAGATCGAACCTTTTTCTAAAGTTGTTTTTATAAAACAGCCAAACTGAAAGTGAATTAGGGAGGCATTTCTTTGCAGGCAAACATCAGAGCACATATTTAATAAAATGGATAATCTCTGGGCATTGACTTTAAAGCAAGAGCGACTTAAAGTGGGATCAAAAACCAAAGCTATAGACAAGTCAGATGAAGTGTTGGATATGGAGCCTCGAGAGCATCAAGCTGAGAAAATCTGAGTCAGATCAAAATTTAAATATATGTGGCATTAGCTTCACGACTGTGAGGCCCAGTAGACATTTCTTTAAATGCAAGGTTGCCACAGACCAAATTACTCATGCACAATCCAATCCAACATGATTAAAGAATATTACTGGCGAGGCTTCTCAATTAATAAGGAGCAATAAATAAATTATCAAATAGTTTGTATGTTAAGTGTTCAGTCTCGCTCTCATTGTATACCGATAAGGGTGATGAGACTTGGACAAAGAAGCTGGCACATCTTGACCCCACTGCCACCAGTCACCACATCATAAATCATGCCTCTGCTTCCAGATGAAACCAAAAGCCTCTATAATTGTCATGTAAAGCTACTGTCTATCCACCAAAGCAGTTATTGATTCGGAAAGAAACCAAACACCTTATTTCCTCAGGGCAGCTGGGCACACTGCAGTGGATAACAAACAGGCTGGTAATGATGGTGCTTACTAAAAAAGATGAAGCTTGTTTTTTGTCACTGCTTATCATCTCTATCTGCAGTGAAAGTGACTCCCATCAGACAGGCATCTGAGGGGGGAAATAACATGGCATATTTTGACTTAATAAGGCTCTGTTGACAGTTTTTAGCCCAGACAAAGCAGACATGAAGCATTATCACATCATAAACATGCAGTTACTTTAGTCTGCAGGTCCCTCTTGACTGCGGGGTAGTGTGAGTGTAATAAAAGAGGAATTCCTCCAGGGTTGTGCATGTGTAACTGCTGCCCCTGGTTTTAACAGGGACATCTGCATATTCTGAGCTGATCAACAGTAGCAGCAAGCCACCTAGATGATGTCATATGGTTGCCCCTAGGTTAAAAAAAAGAAAAAAAAATGATACTGACACATCTGACAATAAAGCTCCAAGTAGTTAACTTTTTGTGCAGGTATACACAAGTATATACACAGACCTTTAAAAATGCACGTTTGTTTGGAATCTCAGATGTGTGTATTTCACTCGGTTGAGCTGAACTCTTTCTCTTTCTTCACACTTTGAGGTGCAAAGTCTGCTGAAGTCGGAAAATCTAGTTTTTCAGATGCAAAATATATATATATTTTTAAAAATGTCAAAATTATTAGCATGAGAGGCAAAAAAGGTCTAGCTGACTATATTTAAAATGAACCAGGGCTGCAATGCACTTTAAAAGCTCAGTAGCCAAACAGCATGGTAGGAGTCCCACATTAAACTCATGATATGAGTTTAATGTGGAGTATGTAGCCCAATATATTGATGGTACGTCTTCAGTATAGTGCAATCAATCTAAAACACATCACACATGCATTGTGGTGCCGACGTGTGCACGTGTGTTACTATTATTATGCTATTTTAAAAATGAATACGCTGCTTTACGAGAACCACAATCACAAATGTAGGAGTGACATTGGTTTCTGCAGGTGGTAAATATATATTGATAAAAAATGTTGATATTTGGCAGAGGTGTATTCATAATTCATACAAAACAATGCCCTTTAAATAGGCTTTGTTTTGAATGAGCCAATACACTACAGAGTCTTTCTTGCTAATACTTGCAATTCCAAAACCACAGAAGATGTTTCCAACCTACAATACTGTTTCAGCAAGTAGCACCTTATCCATTATATTGGAGTTAGGTAGAACTTATTTGGTGGTATTATGTGCTTTAAAAAAATAATATGAAAAACTAAATATTTCTCTATCCTAAAAGCTCTTTTTGGGAGAAAAAAACTACGTCAGGCTATGTTAAGAGGAGGAAACATCCACTTTTTCTTCTCCAACAGAGATACAACTGCTAGAGCTGTATTGCAGCTTAACCTCTGAGCTCTCCTTTTCCCCGTTTTCCCTTTGGGCAGGTGCAGTCATAATGTTATCAGCAGGAGAGCTAGCTGCGCTCCTGCCAGGAGTGGCTCCTCTACCATCAGCAGCACAGCATCAAGCGTCAACACTATATAGCAAACTTTTTATATTACACATTCTTGTCATTTGAGGTAATATCGCCTCCCTAAGACAATGGTATGGCTTCACTACACTGCAGCTCTCTACATGGGCCGACACCCTGACAGCTAGCCGAGTGTCCACTGAGCCCATATTCGCTTTCTTTTCTCTGCTTATCATCAAATTCAGTCAAGTCAGGCTTGTGAAGCACATGGGAGAGGGAAAAAAGCCTTCGTTATTTTTTATGCTGTCTAGAGTTTCTTTGTTTATAACCCTGAAATATGAACAGGTGTTCCTTTGGAATTTTAATGCTGGCTCGTTCGCAGCTCAGTGTCTTTTCAGTTCTGCCTGGCTGGCACTCCAAAGATTAAGATGTTGCTTTTGTGGTTTTCTTTCCATGGTAAGTCCAAAATTCAGAGGAACAGAGTTAAAACCCAGTTAAAAAAGAGAGAGAGAGAGACTCCTTTACTGTGTAGCGTGTGAGAAGGCACACATTACACAACCTAGTGTGGCTACTTTACATACTCTTTCTCACTCTCTGGAAAAGATTTAATCTTATGAAATGCGACAGTGTCTGTTTTTATAACAAACTCTCAGTGCAAACATCCACATGATGCATATACTTATTTGAATCAGCTTTACCAGTGGATGGAACATATGCAGATGGATTTCACAACACGTTTTACTCACTTAAACTCAGCTGTGATGAGGTTAAAACCATTGTACAGGTGGCCATCTGACGACACCTTCTTCAGGTAGGAGTAGCTGTCCTGATCCTTGTCCATTAAATAGTGAGACACTAGAAATCCTGCAAACGTAAAAAGAAATGTATTTAATGTATGTGCACTACTTATCCCTTAGAATCAGTTATATTCCCAAATGTATTTCTAGCTGTAAAGGGACACTTGGGACATTTTCATGGCTGATTACCTCGTCCTTGTGCATCAGGGTTAGGACGTCCATCCATGTAGTTGGTGATGGCAGCCAGCTTGCCCCTCTTGCTGATCCCCAGCCATGACCCCCCTTCCTTACCTACCTCCAGGTCCAGGCCTGGTAAACACAGAAGATTTACAATAATTTTTAAAGGACAGGGGCATCAGACTTCATAAGAAAAGAGTATGATTTGATTTTAATGATAATAACAGAGATTCTTCGATATACCCTGCTACTTTTGCATGTCAGTTTTCCTTAACAAGAACAAATGATGGGAAACGAATGATTAACTCAAGAAAAAACTAGGTCATTTGTCACTAATCATATGGCAAACAAAACACTGTTTAACTGTTAGACTTTTTAATTATTTACTGTAGCTAAGTGCTAGTTTGAGAAAAAAACACAATTTATTCATGCAATATGCAAAAGATGTGAAAGGCAAAGAATTCAACATTTAGAGAAAAGAAATCTGTAATAAAAAAAATGAATAAAGAATTAATGATTGGAAATTTTAAGCTTCTCTGATATAAGCAGCAATTACATATTATCTTTGAAGTGGTCCTATTATGCGTTTACTAATTTAACATCATGCTGTATGCACAAACGTTAAAAATGTGGATATTAAAACTAGACAAAGTTTCAAATAATGACGTTGTTGTGTGAGTGGTCATAGTCCTATATGCAGTAGGGATATCCCAAATATCATCATTTTAGGCACACAGCTCTGGCTGTGAGCACAGGGGCCCCACCCACCAGCTGTGCAAACCTTCTGTTTGGAAGAAACTGGCAATCACAAGAAATTAGGTTTGAAGGGAGCGCAGTCTCAAAGGGAGAGCAGCTAAAATAGCTTGTTTCATATATTAGATAAACTGAGTGGCAGTAAGAAACCTAGTCCACATTAAGATGCACAAATAGAAAATATTTTTTCCTGTGTCACTGACATCACAATCACAGGAAGTATAAAACTTCTATAACCTTTAAGATGTTGTCCAGATGGAAATCTCATAAGAGTGATGGCAGGAATTACATTAATTTAGTCCATCAGTAAATGAATGTTTTCTTTCCACATCCATCTTCTCCAGTTGACACAAAGATTGTCAGGCCCTGCAAATTTGCAGCTCTTCCTGGTGATCAATAAAGACAGGTCCACTTATACTGTCAGTGACCTCAAAAGCCAAATGGTCTAAATCCTCTGAGGGTGGATGGAAAGCTAGCTGGATTCCACTGGGACCAATAGCTTACTTCCCTTCTCGTCATGCTACGTCGCCTTCAGGGCCCTGCTGCTACCCCCCACCTCACTCCCGCCCTGTTCATCCCCCAGCCCTGCAGATAAGGCAGAACCATTTATTCCTGTCACATCGCATAAAAACAGCCATCAATTAAGAACCCACCAGTGGAGTTCTGACCCCTCTATTACAAAGGGGAGAGGAGACTGGTGAACAACAAGGATATCGCAGCATTTCCTCCCTCAGCAAAAAAACAGAAGACTTGATTTTCTCTGATTAGCCATAATGTGCATTGAACATCAGTCAATTAAATGTAGTTTACTGTGGGTGGGGATGTTCTGCGATGGATTTTTTAGGTGAAGGAAAGAGATTTTTCCTTGACTAATGAAAACTATTTATTCTTACAGGTAAAGGTAGTCAAGCTGTACTAAAAAGCCAACCAACTTTGCATATATTAATCAACAGAAGTGATTAAATTCTAACAGTCATGTTTACACAAAATGTAAAAGAAAGTTGTTCACTAATTTATGTTAGCTTTAAAAATAACTGCTGTGTGGCAAAAAGCTTGACTGGTGGTCTCATGTGTACTTGTACAAGCTTACCACTGAGGATCTCATTGCTGGCCCCCCAGAAGTCTGCAGCTTTGGATGGCCTGTTGTAGAGCTCATCTCTGTTTGCAGCCAAAATTAGCCTGAGGACATAACCAGAGTGATTCTAGGTTAAAACTTGTAGGGGCCCTCAGCCCCCCACTCAAAATGTCATGCGTACAATGCCTTACAATAACAACAGTGCATTACAATGTTAAAAAGCAACTCATTTAGTTGGATGACCTACTGTAGTGTCCAAGAACTACCATGTCACTCCACACACCTGGACAAGATGCAAACTAGAAGTAGAGCTGTTTTTAACTAACTCAACACAAGATATCACCCAATTCCAAGAGTGGTGAATAGATTTGTAGTGGAAAACAACCTGTCAAATCTTTAGTGTAATATGCATCCTGTTAATGGAAAGCACACAAAGCATCTCACCTAACCTCACTATCTACCCATTTGCTCACCTGGTTCTTTGTGCGCTTGTACAGTCTATCTATCATTTCTCTGTCCAGCCTCCTCGCTCCTTATTTGCACTGACAATTGCACAAAATGCATGGTATTTAACTAGAAAATAATATAAATGTTATTATATATATATAATATATTCTTTAATCTTATATTATCCTAAGGACAGGTGGGGATCCACATTTGATAGCAATATAACACAATGCTTAGTTATGTGAATCATCATCAGTGAATGTGGGCAAACCAATCTCCATTGGCTTTATATATTTTTTGTTGATTCTGATCACATGTCCACTACACGTTTCACTCAAAATCTCTCTCTTCTTGCTTTTTTCATCCAGCTTTCTCCCTCTCTCGCCTATGGGACATAGTAATATTCATTAATTTTGTTTATCATTGGGTGTGTCTAATTCATTTGATTCTAACATGAAGGCAAGAACATATGCTACTGTTATCCACTTTGTCCACTAGAAACTTATATAATCACAGTACATATAAACATACATCATCTATAATGATGAACATAGTAAGTCTTTGTGGTACACTGTCAGAAGGTCAGTGTAAAAATAAGCTACCAGACTATTACAGTGCAAGTTTCAGCTTTTCAGCATAATAAAGACCTCAGAAACAACCAGAAGCATTCAAGTTAAGTATCTCATTTTCTAAATTGATTGAGCAGGAGCCAGAGGAGAGAATATAAAGGGTCAAGGCTACAAAGACAAGGTGTTTCTTTTAAGATGACCACAGTAGAGAGGATCAAAAGGAATGTAACTGAAAAAAGAAAAAGGCAATACAGTCAGGAAAATAGCTCAAGTTTAGAGACTTTGTCCACATTATACAACAGGCTTTTAGATATCATTGGGTTACTCCATATAAAACAGGTTTATTTAATAAAGACATGCAAAAATGTACGGTTATAATAGTTACAGTCCTCCATGAATTGTAACCTTCTTGCAGTTGGTGGTATTTGTGCGTTCCAGGAGCTATTATTGTTGGGGCAATATAAGACAATACAGCCAACACCTATCATAACTGAAAAAAACGAATAAATCAAAAAATATCATAAGTCCTTCTTATCCTGCCAGGGTCACCGGGGTCCGGCAAGCACAAAGAAACTCCACATGTCTGCCCTTCTGTGGGCCCACCAACCACAGGAGGAGCCATAGGAGTTCAGTGTCTTGTGTGGATTGGACACTGGTCTCTGGTTACATTGATGGCCCCACAACCTGAACGCATATAAGGAGTAGAAAATGGATGGATTGATGGATGGATGGATGAACAGATCCAGGACCCTGATGTACATGGGATGGGGTTGAAGTATGGTGTTTCATTATTATTTCTCAACTAGAGCAGCTAGTCATGTGAAGTTTTGCAAGCAAATCAATTTTACACCAGCTCCAAGTGTCACAATCTGAAGCCAAATTCTTGAGCATTCCAAATGAAAAAGCAACAAATTCCCATCCACTCTTATGTACTCTGAGACCTTGTAACTCGTGGGAGGAACTCACTGATGTTCTTTATGAAATGACTCCAAATGCCTTTGGCTTTATTTCTGTTGTTTTATTCATTTTAGAAACAACTGAAAACAGTTTGAATCTTTAAAAAAAAAAATAATACTAGAATACAATACATTTTATTGTATTGTAAATATTAAGAGTGAAGAGCTCAAAGTTTCTGAACATTTGAAATAGGCCAGGTTGGATTTTGGAGAAATGTGCATGAGCATCTCTGAGTACTGACACAGCCACATAAACAAGAAGTGTATGACTATTAAACTCTGTAACTATAAAATAGCTTGAATCAAGTGTTGCATAATCCCACTGCTGTTAGGAGCTACTAAAGTGGAGAAAAAACAGGTTTTTAAGGGGTTAAAACAATTTCAAATAGCATTTTACAGGTAAATCATCTTATCTCAATCTCATTTTGTAAAGCTCGCTGTGTCTGCCACATGCACGTAATCTCTGCAGGTGTTTTATTCCATTTTAAATTTGTTTTTTTATTGTCAAAGAAAGGCTACGAGACAAACATTTACTGCTGCAAACAAGAGCCAATAGCCTGAACAAGAGTGTGATCTGATTTACAATAAATCCCCATCAATGGGACTCTTAAGTCTGACACAGGCTGCCTGTCAGTTATGCGCTGCACTAAACTTTGACCTACAGTTTATTATTATTCAGAGTAAATCAGAGAGTAATGATGCCATTATGCGCACAACCATTAACAGCAAAACACTGCATTGTGACCTGTATCTAATGCAACACCTGTGATTTCTATATGCCTTTACTCACGGGACCCTTTTTGTCACTTTTGTAGTGGGCTAGTATGTCCTCACTTAGGCAGCTAAGACCCAACAATCACACAGCAGCACACAAGCACACAGCTTCATACAGTCCATCTATCCTACTCAGATGTTGTGAAAAACAGAAAACACTGACTCTGTTCCTTGATGAAAAAGGTAACATCTCTATTTCATGCAATTTGTGAAATAACCATAGCAGAAAATTGTATTATTGTGTATATGAATTTTTTTGTGTTAGTTGGGATGCTAAACATTTTTTAAAGCTTGTTATCAAATTGAAAGCAACACAAAGACAAAATCTCAAATTTTCAAACTAAGATTTAAAAAATCCAACAGGGCTCATTTTGAATAGATGCCAATCACCAAATCTGAAAAGTTCTATGCAGGGGACAGAAAAGGTCAGAAAGGTTATGTTAAAGAAAAACCACCCTGGTGAAAGAACTTCAGGCTAATCATTGAAATTAATAACATAAACAAATAAAAAGCATTAATCTATTGTTTCATATAATTGAAGAGGGTAAGTAACAGGAGGTGCTGCTAACTACACCACTCCAATTGACTAACTGTTCATCAGAAAGTGTGAGTGCCTCTATAAAAGCGGACGTTTTAACTGTTTTGCTGATCTGGAGCATTCAGATGTGTGCTAATACAATGACGCAATCTTCCCAAGAGTTGGGGTACCAGCAACTTCATCCCAACGTCAGAAGATGCAATGCTCAAAGAAGCTGCAGAAAACCCAAACGCTACATCTCACGAGTACGGGTGTTTGAAAGGATTTCCAGAAGAAAGCCTCTTCTCTCTAAAAATAGCATAAAAGCAAATCCCAAGGCTTCTGAAACAATGTCCTTCACATAAACAAGACTAAAGTGGAGATGTCTGGCCATGATGCAGTGTCACCTTTAAAACACAAACAAAAAACCCCATCTCATACCACATGTCTGGCACAGAGGTGGAGGAGTGGTGATTTCGACTTGTTTTTCAGCCACAGGACCTGGCACCCTGCAGTCATTGAGTAGATCGAAGTATTCTAGAGTCAAATCTGAACCAATTTGTCCAACAGCTAAAGCTTGGCCCAAACTGGAGACAATGGGATAACAGGACAATGATCTCAAGCAAGCACAGCAGCAAATCT
>VURO01001552.1:0-13535 GCA_015108175.1 Pelvicachromis taeniatus
CATTTTTGCCATTTATAATGTAGCTTGTTTAACATTAGTTGTACCTCCAAATGAAAGTAGTTGTTAATTTGGAACATATGTTTTTTTGTACAATTTAACAAAACAACATGAATAAATAAATAAATAAATAAATGCTTTTGCATAAACATCACATTGTGTGCTCAATAATTTTATCATATTTGGCATGTGATTTAATACTGTTACAGAAATAACACAAGTAATGTTGGGTTTTTTCCCCTGTTACCTTTATAAACTATGGTAGAATAACTACAAGTGGTAAAGGGAACATTTTACTGAATGTTTTGTGTGAGCTTTTTGCAAGTCATGCCTTGATTAACCGCCAGTAGTGATGGAGTGCCGCGTTATCTGTACATTGCAAACACTGTGGTTCACATTGTAATTGATTGGACTATCTTTTTTTTCTTCTTTTTGTCACTCTCCTCCTAACTCTACAATATCCTGTAGAATCTAATATTCGCAATTTTGGAGGCAGTGTTCGGAATCAAGGTCATTCATTTTCTCCCACTGGGAACATGCAGCAGCAAATTCCATTTCCTGCTCCTATCCACAAAGAAAATAATTCATGTTTATTTGTCACATCAATTAAGATATCATGGTTATATTGCCTACTTAATCTGTAGGGAAAATTTTGTCTACTAATTCCATCGTCCCAGCAAGGCCCATTTATTCATTTATATTTCATGACCTGGTGTTTACGCTACAGTGAATGCCTGGCTGATTTTTTTCCCCCCTCTCTTAGCTGCCTTGGCCAGAGAGGTGTTCTCCTTCTACGTTGCGATGAAATATAGATGTTAAGAGTCTGGAGAGTTGAGTGTCTCATCTGTCCTAGAGATACCATAAGGCAGCCATTAATAGTGTCACAGAGCATCAGACATACCACAGGCACATAATTGGAAATGAGGACATAACTGAAAGCACCTGCTTGAAAATCAACAGGGCCTTCCCATGAGGCAGGCCCTTGGTAGATTCCAAAAGAAGTTTTCTGAGCCCCTCTGCTTCCCTGCTGGTTCTGCTTCACCCATTGCTCTTTTTTTCATTTCTCTCCGAGGTCAGCTCAAGATGACTTTTTTCCCCCCTTTTTTTAATGATGGCATTGTGAGTATGCAAATACTTTGGATCTTTGCATAATCACAAGCAGCAGGACCATCTGTTGTTGGCTTGTTGACTTACCTTGTGTCTGCTTTTAATGGTGTTTTCTTGTATCTGAGTGATGTATTGGTGTATTAACAATGTGATAATCATTTAACCTCAAAAAATGCAGCCGGGCGTGTATGAAAAATCCGAACATATGTTCAGTGAAATCTTCTGACAAAGAAGGATTTATAATCTTTGTGCAGGGATAGAAATAAGGGAAAACACAAAAACAAATAACAAAAAAAAAAAAAAAAGAAAAACACAGATAAGACGATGCTGTGAAGATAGAGATTTAAAATGTGACGCTCAACAAATGTTCTGGTCTTGGCTTAGTGGGTAGTAAAGAGTGGGAGTTAACCCCACTTAAAGACACACAGCTAAAATACTAATAGCCTGGAGTAGTAAATAAGCTGAAACTTTTATCACTGAAGATTTGCAAGGATATGCCTGCAATGAAATGTGTCCCTGATGATGTTTTTTTTTCTACTAGAACCAGAGCCAGACACCAGAGAAGTCTTTTAACTCACCGCCTCCCATTTGTCCTCATAAGGTAAGCTCCAGCTTGCTTTTAGGCAAGGAATAAACAGCATTATGTGAAATAATTACAGATATTTTAAGAATGTGATGTTCTTATTAAGCTGTGTTTCTGTGTCTGTTTGGATTTTGCATTTGTAAATTAGCTGTGTAATATGTCAAGACCCTTTTCATCTTTTCACATATCTGATGTTCCATTCACCATATCATTGCAAGACTCTTTGCCAAATGGTGTGCAAATTAATTTGTTTATCGTGGATTCTTAAAGAAACTCTTTTCATTTGCGAAACAACAGTTTCATCTGTTTTCTGTTCTTCCTCTGTGCATTCAGCTCATCGTTCGAGATTTATTTAACATGAGGCGAGAAGGGCAAATTTATTCAATGCTAATTAGTCTTGTACATGCACAGTCAAAGTCATCACTTCACTGTGATGGTCTCAAGTCGTCACCACACACTGACTGGAGTCGCTCTCCCCTTCAACCTCTACTCCTGATGCATGACTCTTGCAAATGTGATAATGTGCCATGCAGTGAAATTCGCGCAATTTCAGTTCACTTAGCACCAAACGTGTCAAAAATGCCTGTGTCCTTTTCTGGATGAATGGCCGTTATGGTTGAGAGTGGCTTATTGCAAGAGTGGACCTTGGTAAAAGGAGCCCAATAGATGGAAGCTGTCTGACAGCCTGTCATCAACTGTTCAAAGCCTAACACCGCTCTACATCCCTAATGCACAGCTAGCTGTCTGAAATGACTTTGGTGGCATTAAAATATGCAGACAGCGGTGGGACAGTAAATAATAACAAAATATGATACCCGTTTCTCTGCTCTGTCACTGGAAAATCACTGGAAAACGAAAACCGTAAACTATCTGCATATCTATTATTGCACCGCAATAACACCGCACATCCATGTAAGACCTGAACTTTTTCAAATTCGGGTTGCTCTTGGTGAGAAATTACAGCGTGGCGTAGCTTTAATGGGATGTTACAGATGTTTTAATGTAAGAAGACATCTCTTTCGATTGCTCTACAGAGTATGTCTACGTCTTGTTTCCTCTGGACCCCATACTTCTCTCTCTTTCACTCTTTCCATTTTTACACAGCTGATCAGGGCTGATGTAATGGGGGAACACTGTGGGTTTGCGGATAGTGTTATCCACGTTTTAGCTGTTAGCAGCTGAACATAATCTCCCTCTAGTCAGCTCACATTAGTCTCCATGATCCACACCAGCCCAATATGTGCAGCGAATGCATTGGGCCAGCTGGGGTAATTTAGTATGTCAGTCAGTTCAGGAGGCTGGTAAAATGAGTAAATGGCTGGATATGATTTATATGTAAAGAATATTCTGATTATAATGGCTCTCAGAATAGAATATCCACTGGCTTTTTAAACTTCTCTTCATCTGCATTGTGTGCATCCCCCAGATAGATAACGAAATGAACAGAGGGCTTTTAAACTGACTACTCTGTGATTATATTAAGAATGTGAGAGTGAGAGAGCGAGGAAAGGGAGGAGAGGGAGGAGATCGGGTGCCCGAGCACTAAGTATATATAATTGCTTCTTGACACATTGGCCAAATTCTGCAGTGCCAGGATCTGAGCGAAGATGATTAACGGCTGTCCAAGTGGGTGGGCACTGCAGGTCGTTCAGGGCCTTTGGTTTCCATAGTGATTCTAGTCTAAAGGCCATATATTGCATAGCGAATATCCCAGAGGTCCACACATTGTTAAACTACAATTATAACTCACATCAAGAGCATTGTCTGTCCACCGCAAACTCTCTTATTCACCCACCAAGTGTCTTGCTGCGTTTTCCCTCTGCTCATCATTTATTTTCTCTTCTTATTTTCTTAAATTGTCTCCCCTAGCTGGCGAGAAGATAAAGAGTAAAAATTTTGCATTATGTGAATAATTGATGTGTGGGCTCACCTCAGAGCATCATCACACGACGGCAGTCAGGGTAAGAGGTGAGGGTAAGATCATATTTCTGACACGAGGCTTCAGGCTGTAGAAAATTGTTTCACACGGGTTTTCACAAGGTTTTCCTCCGAATCTACAGCGTGAATAACAACTTCTCATTATAGCACAACCGGGTAGTAATAAAATGTGAATAGGGATGCACATGCTTGGTTCTGTACATAAAGTTAAAGTTATGTTTGTACCGCAGGTGTTAAACACGTTACTTGTGCGTCTGACACGCTATAACATACAAGTAGTTCATTATAATATGGTTTTTGGTATCTGAGGTGGTTGTGTCCAAGTATAATAATGTGTGTTTAAGCATGCTAAAGTACGTGTATTCCTATGTGAACACCACAATTTAAATAGGTGACAGATGGAGAGGACAGGGGATGGGGGTGGGGATCAAGCACCTCTGACAATATGGGGCCTGCACCGCACCTTGTTCTTGCCAACTCTGAAATAGCTATGGTAAACTAAAGCCGTGTGACTCCAGGATGCCATTTCACAGTTCTGTTTTCCTCGCATTTCACAGTTTTTGTTTCCACAAAAGACAAACTCTCTTGTGAAATGTCGCCTAACAATGTAAAAGTTGAGTGATGAGCATGCTAGAGAAACACCTTGCTTCTTGAAGGGTTAGACTTTATTCTGTGAAGTTCGACAAAGACATGAATGTAAATGCGCTGAGGGTTACAGATAAAATTCTTAAGACACACTGTGTGCAGGAGCTTTTTAAAGCCAAGTAAAGGCCACAGAATAAGCACATTTCAATGGTGATTCATTCTGTATAATAAAAGGAAATCCCTCAGGCATCTAAACAAAAGGCCTGTCATGCAGCAATTAAGCTTTGTTGTTTGCGTCAAGCAGACTATGGATAAGTAATGTATCTTCCTAAAGATGTACGTCCACATCCTGGCACATGCAAGTGCACGGGCAAACACAGTCAGTCACTCAACCCCAATTCATTTGAGGTAAATGTAATCTCAGAAGACAAGCAGCAACAACCCACGGCTCCATCAAGGTGCCTGGGGTTGCATTGGTGGCCATCGTCAAATAAATAATGCTTTGTGACTGAAAAAAAGACAATCCAAAAGGTCATCTGTGACCTCTGGGACCAGTGCTGTGCAGCATCTGTCACTAGCAAGCACCGCATGTCTGTGTCAAATGGCAAAAGGTATGTGGTGCAGCCAGCCTGCCATGTAATGAAGGGAGTAGGCCTCTATATACATAGCATCACAGTTGCAATTGTATTAAGAGGGCTCCACAGTATCCTGGCTCATCTGCAGAACATCGTCCATGCACCATATAAATGACAGAATCTACAATGTAGCTAACATTACTAAATATGTACACTTTTTTAAGATCATACCTGTCATATCATGGATGTATTTAATGTTCTTTGGAAATGTAACAGAAAAAAAGATATAAATGTATAAGATATAAGTATTTGAAATGTAACCCCTCATGCAGGGCTATTTCTTTAATTGGTAATGAGGTTTAAGTAACTTTCAGTAGGGTAAGCGAACAATGGCTGTCCTCTTTGTTTGATAATATTTCACTTGTCACATAATTTCCGTAGCAGCAGTTAATGGTATCAAATATTCAGGGTAAAATGATGAAGAAATATATAATCGATGCTTTCCTTTCAGCCAACTTGCAATTCTCATATATCTGCATCAGACCACACCTCAGTGTGGAACCAATCAATAATATTCCATTTCTAACCAAATTCTTCTTTTTGTATGGTGAAATCCAATCTTTATGGACACAGTAACAAATTGGATATCCCGACAGTCACATTGGAAAAAGAAACACAAACACAGAGACGACATGAGTTGCTCTGTAAAAAACGAACCATGCATATTGTTTGACGAAATTGCGTACCACACAAATTTCATTCTGAATTCTCTCAAAGTGCAAATGAGGCTCAGTTTTGTTAGTATATTTCCCAGATCGCCTGCACTGTACTCTCTCACATGCTGGCTGTCCTTTCCTCTCACTTGCCACGTATCTCCCTCCCCACATCCAGCTAAACCAATCAGGGATTTGAGGGCCTCGCCTCCAATCAATTACGACCCAAATCAGTGCAGAGGCCTTTGATATAGAATCATTTGTCAAATCAGTGCAGATGGCTGGGGGCAGGTGCCCCTGTGCTATAGGCCATATCCATGTGGAAATCTCTGCTCAGGGTGGGCTCTCCTGATGCTCCCCAACCTATTAATGGGAAGTCATTGTGTGCGCCAGGACTGCAGTCCAGCTGCCTGCTCTCCTAGATTGCTAGTGTTTAAGCATCTTAGTCAAACCAGCAGATAAAATCAAATGATCTGAACTTTTTAGGCAAACGGAATATGAATCTCATGGATCCTACTTAAAGTTTTCAAATGGACTGCACAACAACTCCATGAGTACCCAAGGTGTATTTTAAAATTCAAAATTATCACATGCAACCTGCTGTGACAAAAATACTTTCATACGTGAGCCAATCCACTGAAAATGGTGCCCCCGAAATACCTAATAGAAATTCAGATTTTCATCATGCTACTGCTGTTCACTTGTGAACAGTTGAAGAGAAAACATCTGGATTAAACTAAAACTGAAAAAAAAGCTAAACCTAATGCAGATTGTGATAATAGTAACTTAAGGTCCAGAGCCAAATTTTAACTACACAATAGTAATATATAATAGTATATAACCAGACAATGACTATCAATCCATATCTAGCAAAATTATATAAACTAGATATTTTTAGAGGACATCGTGAGTGTGCTTGTCTCACCAGTGCTGTTTGATATGTCTTCCTCAGAAACGGCAGAATTAAACACATTATAAACACAATATTTACTGTGTACTTAAGTTCATTTAAGTGTGTGCATGCCCCATGATTGGGCTACTTTAATAAACTTGCCAAAACTCATCTCCTAAAAAAAAGTCTTCAACCTTTAGCCCTTGGTTATTTATACTCTTTAAAGTATAAGTACAGTAAAGTATAAACTCTGTAAAGTGACGTTGTGTTTTAGCAAATATAAAAAACTAAATAATTATGATCTTTTTTTGTTTTTATTTTGAAAAGCCAGAATATTTCAGTGGCTCTGTAAAGCTCCCTACAACTTCTTATAGCAATTTATCATAGCCTTCAAAGTTTCCAACCAAGTTGCTTCTTCTTACAGTATCTCATGTAGACTCTTGTCTCAAGCGATGACATAGTGAGCTCCTTTAAATACCTGGGAGTTTTCATTTTTACGATCTAGCACATTTCTAATAAGATATTGGCAGACGTTAAACATGGCATCATAGGAAGCTATGATGGATGGTCATTGCAAGATTGGATCAGAACTGCCATCTAAACCAATCCTCCAGCCTACCACCACCTACTCTTTGTGTCTAATCTAACACTGAGCATGATAGATGGTTCTGGAGGCCATTTTACAATGTGTAAAAAGCAATATACAGTACATATACAAGTATATCTACACATTTGTACTTATACCATGTTAAAGAATGTATTTGTGTTTTGTTTTAAATAAAAAAATGATAGTTATAAGTAAAAAATATAAGAATAAAGATAAAATGATATAAGCCTAGTCTGCTCATCGTCAATATCGTCATCTGTGACATTTCTTTCTCTTATATTTTGTGTTCCCACCATTGTTTTTTCCTAAGCATGATAAAAACTATCTGTAAAATGTACAGAAATGTCTTGAGGGTTTCAGCTATTTTACAAGGAGTCGTTTTCTTGGAAACCAGTTGTAGAGGCTGGCGTCATGCAATATCCTTTGCACTGTGAACATCAGTGAAACAACAGTTTCCAAGGATTCCTTGTGCCGAGCCAGTAGCACTCATCTGTTGTTTAAGGCAGTTTAAATACTACATTTTATTTGGCATCATTATTTAAGGATACTTGTAACTCTTTCTATACTTTCTAACTACTGCTACAGATGTTTTGGTGCTTTTAAGTCCCTACTATGCTGGACTGTGTAGCAACAGTCAAACATGCCAAGCTTCCTATATGCAGTTATGTATTTTCCTTGGTAACCGTGTCTTTTCATTTACCCAAAAATCCCAAATTTTTCCCTGCAAAATAAATGCATGCATTTTACTCCTTAGACTTGCCATTACGCACAATATGTTTAAGTTTTTTAATGTCATGGGGGGTTAGAATGACAACAATTGTTGCCTGTGGGATCTTGAATTAGAAATTATATGTCCAATCACTTGTATGGCAATTGTCAGAAATAGAGTAATCTCACACCTAATTGTATTAAAGATGTACTTGTAAATGCTCTGTGTAGTCTCTGGTTTTAATTAAACTCTTTCACTTAAAAACAATGCAAACACTGTAGGATTATGCAATAATAAATGTTTTTTTTTTTTTTTTTTAAATAACTGGACAATTTCACAGGGATGTAGTTTTTTTGTTTATTGGAACAGCAATACTGAAACAATACATTGTCACAAATTGTCATTAGGCAAAAGCTGTGTTGTTAGGCTTTTGTGTTTAATGACTTAAAAACAGCATTATGGGCTTCATTAGTTAGCACGTTGGTGCAAGCTAGATTGTCTAGGAATAGATCTGAAAAGTTAAAGCAAACAGAACTTGTGTCCTTAGGTGATCTGACTTGTCAGAAATGGCATTAAATAATAAATGATTAAAAGAACATAAATAAATGCAAAGAAGAAATTCTCAAAATCCAGCATGTTTAATTTATAGCTGAACATTAATCACAAAATGCTCAGCGTTCAGCATTTACGGGTGAGGTTTAAGTTGTAAAAAAATAGCTTCTTTTAATGATTTTATTCATGAGAAAAGTATTATTCAATGCCTTCATGTTTCGACGATGTATCCTTGCTAAGATGTATTCTCCTTAAGATTATAAATCAGTGCAGTGCAGTGGGATGTCATGGATGCCAGCCCTCAGTTCTCTGTGCAAGAATAAGACAAAGTTCCCTCTAGTTTTTGATGCACATTGAGTATGTCTTCAGATCAACACAGCACAACTGTTTCCCTGGCAGACAGAACAAAGATCACAGAAATCAGAAATGCAAAGTAAATGTTAAAAAAAAGCACAAAAGCAAAACAGCCGTACCCTAAAAGTGGGAGTTTTGAGCACTGCACACACATTTTAACCCAAAACTGCTCTTGCAGCAATCAGCATAATCATCAGCCTGCTGCATTCTCAGATAAGCTAGTGGGTGCATTATCTGTCCTCCAGTTTCACAATTTTAGTCATCAAACAAGCAACACTTTCACTGTAGGTGGCAATCAGGCTGCATTTTTAATTGATGTTAATATGTCACATGTTTTTGGGATGTCCACACTTATTCTTTTTATGAAGTAATCATATTACTTAGGATTTAGACACTACTAGTAAACACACACACACACAAAATGTTCAATTAACAAGTGTTAAGAATATCCCATCGTCCTGTGGGAGCTGTATTCTTCTCGATGTCTCTTTGACTTTTTTTTTAATACACTCTAGTTTGTGCCCCATTGCCAATCAACTGTTTTGACAAAGAGAATGCCAAATTTTATTTTCTCTACAATTGTAAAGGGGATATATGCATGTGTATTTATATTATGACACTGATTTTATGATCTCCAAAATGCTTGATATTACTTAAGACAGAAAAGAATAAAAACCAACAAGTGAAAGAGGAAATTGCAGTTAGGAAATGATTACAAGCATGTAAGCTCTCTAGGCAAGAACAAGCTGCATTGCTCGGGATATTTTTCTCACCCTCTGCCTTTGCATATTTCACACTGGCATAGTCTTTCGAGATGTAAGTCATACTGAGAGAATTTGACTCTGCATGCTAAAAAGGCATAAATACAGGGGAAAAACATAACCAGCAGATGACCTTATTACACTCAGTATGTAACATGCAGTAGCAATATTGCCTTTATTTGTCATTATTACCACCCGCAATTACTGTGAGTAGGAGGAATATTAAATTGACAAAGAGGGCCTCTGACTAAATGTTAAGGAGCCCTCCTGTCATGTGAGACACATCCCTACTGTTCTGAGTGGGCCGGTATGGCTGTGTTTTACTACTTATGGATATTCAATGGAAGAGCACAGAGCGGGTCTTGCTGTAATAAGGCATTTACCAATGCAGAGTAGCACTGTGCGCTGTGAGAACATATGTTAATGCACTTGGCTGTGGCCAGAGAAACAGCGAGAGATTTGGAAAAAAAAAACACATGGGACTGGCCTCCTGGAGCACACATAGCCTTCTACAAAGATATTAATATGAGTCAGTGGTGAAAGAGGAGGAAAAATTACCCTGGCAGTGAAGAGAAGTTTGTTTTCATGATGGTGATGGACCCCAATCGAGTAAAGCAGGCTGGAGAAGAGAGGCTGCTCTGTATTGGATGGCTTTTGAATTACATCAGTGGCACACCTCTAACTGGCTGCCTTGCCAAAGAAGCTGACATCAATATATTTGGGGAATATATGCATGAAGGAAATGGGGATACGTTTATGAAAATAGCCTCTGATTTATCGAGACTGTTCTGCTGAGATATTTGTCTGTTTTCAAGAAGGGACTTTGTAGGCTGTAAATAGAAGTAGGACTCTAACCTAATTCAAATGTTGTAATTTGAGTCTAATTTGGCTGTCCTTTATCACAAACAATGTCAAGCTACCATGTTAAATTGTCCTAATAACACGCGTGGCAGTACACATGCATTATTTCTGTTTTAGTTCAAGTTCTTTGTGTTTGTTTTTTTATGTGACTTTGAACAAAATATAAAAGCATAATGATAAAAAAAACAAAAAAACAATCAATACGGTTCACAATACCTGCTGTGAAATAACCGGCGTCTTTTGGGGGTTTTTTTTGCTAAATCCTATGCAAATTTCTGCTCACAGAGTTTGCATTTCAGCTTCTCTAAAAGTGTAAAATGTTGGTGTATCTCTACTCTAGCCTGGCTCGTTAGCTGCTAACCTTTACTGCTCGGGCCAGTTCTACTGTGATGAGGGGGAGGCAAAAAGACAGCATCATAATGTTGCATGATTTGTTTCCTTTTTCATAGGACAGTGCACATGGCACAAATATTTAGATAACTGTTATACTAAAAACTAAAAACATGCAAGCATTGTTTGACTCTTTGCGCACATCCACTGTGTCCTATGCTCACTTCCTACCACACTGGACTCTGGTTATTCACATGTCTACTTCCCTTAAAGGAAAATATTTTCCAGTACAAAAGTAACACTTTAACCCAGATTGTATCCTTTCTGATCAGTTTATCTAAAGCACAGCTTTTGTCACCTTCAAATGAGTCTTTAAGGCGCTAACAGTAAGTTGTGAACTTTATATAGACGGCGCCATGGAAACACAGTCTGACACTGCTTTTAATTTAGTCTCTAATGTTGCTAATAACTGCATACTGTATTTAGACTTAGACTTTACTGCAATAAAAAAGTAAAAAGCAAATTATTGTCTTGGTTAACTTTCATATTCATCTTTATTACCTAAAACAATATTCACAAACTTTGCATTGGACTCACAGTTTAAGAGAATATTCTTGAATTCTTGAATAGTATGTATAATGAGTACCAATGCTCTGATAGAAATACTCAGGGCAATAAGTGCTTTGGGTGATAACGTGATTAACTCATTAATGCCCAATGCTTCCTATCTGATACATGCAGTTTTTTGTGAGTTGTGTCTACATCATCAGTGTGTTTTTTTTTCCCAGTGGATTTATAACCTGTTTTTTTAAATGCTAGATGTAGCAAATATGGTACAAATTAAAAATCAGATATGGAAATTAAAATTTAATTAATATTATAAACAAATATTTTAGATGGTTCAATAAACTCTCCATTTTCAAAAAAAATGTAATTTACTGACAATGATTTCATGGTTCAGGCTCTGAAGGTTTATGCTCTAATGAAGTTTCCTTCCTGAGTATACAGTCCCCTACTGTAAAATATGTCGAGTGACCTGTCTGTTCTTTAGCTTCCATTACCTTTTCACTAGGAAAAGAGAAAAAAAAACACCGTCTGTGTGTCTTTTGTGACACAGAGACAGTGGGCTTTTATTAGACGCATCATCTCTACATGTTTCGTCCATAATAAAAAGCTAATGTAGAAAAAGATGAATACATTAGTGGAAAAAAATATATTTACTGTATCAGAACTCAGAACAGACCTTTTAAGTGTGGAGTTTACTGAACTATTATAACTACAGTCTTTTGGTTGCATTAAACCTATATGAGCAGTTCGTTTTTAAAACAGAACAAAACTTTTCGTCATTTAGTAATGAAAGAACACCTGTTACGGTCCTGTTTGTAATGTGGAGCACTGTGGAAAAAAACTATCCTGGAATACAGAAAGACAATACGACAATCTTGGAGTTAAAACCCACAATACTGATATAAACGCATTCTAGCAGCACAAAAACGTTATCATCGTGCTAAATTTCATCGCTTAAGATATAAATTGATTTCTGTGTATGGAACAGATTACATGTAACTGGAATAGAAAAAAAAAGATGTATTTCTGAAATCAGACCTGTCAACATTTCAGCGAGAGGGCCATTATTCTCAGAGACATTATTAAAGTATTATCACTTCTTGTTGTTGGGTTTTCGCTGAAATTTATAACAAGGCCGCTGTCAGCTAATGCTTCATGAGCTTCGTTGTCTAATCCTTATGCCTGTTGTAATATGTGAAGAATGACATTGAATGTATTTTGAAACTCAGTGGATGCACAAAATAACATTATAGCTACCATTTGGCAAATAGCAGTGTGTTTAAGACAGAAGCATCTACCACTTTTAGGAGATCAGTTCCATAAACTTCGTGGCAAATCATTAATCAGTATCATAACTGTTTCATGTTCGTCAGAGAATGACAGTGATTCAGGCTCTTTTCTCCACACTCGAGCTTGTGATTCACTATGGATTTGCACATCACACGCTTTGGATAATTCTTCCATAAGTGTCAATGAGGAAAACTGTCAAATGTTTCAGTAGGGGAGCGATTAAATTGGTGAACAACTCATATTACAACAGGATCTTGATAAACTGAAGTATGACACATTAGTGGGTCTTTCCATTCTCTTTTTTTCATGTTTCCTCCTTGACAGTGCACTTTATTAGATAAACCTCACTGTTAATGCAGCTCAAGCTCTTGTGACTCACAATGGAGGCAGACAGGACATGGAGACGGGGCTGAACAGTTCAATTATTAGCCAGTTAAACATGTAGGGTCTGCTCATGTGTCACCAACATTTACAGTATGCTTAACTTCATTCCAGTCAAATGTTGCACCCGTTTTTGAATTGGTATAAAAACCACTGGACCACTGGACATAACTCTGAACTGGATATCATTGTAGAACCTTCGCCAGACATGGTGAATAAAACTGAGTTTCTAAAAAGTGGACAAATTTTGACAATTCTTTAGACCATGACAACCTTAAAATCCTGCCACTGGCTAGTAGTAGAAAATGGCTCTCAATACATATAACATGAGTTTTTTCTGCAACAATATTACAGTTAATAGCACACTAGGGTCTTATGACTAGTGTTGCTAAAACACTTAACTTTTTTTCCCATGTCTATCCTTTCATATTATGTTTTAGCCAGCAGCAAAATCTTCATTTTCTTGTAGCAAATAATATTGTAATAATGCAGAGACTGCGAGGGGGACATAAAGCCCTGGATGTTATTATGCATTAGTAAGATTGTTATCATCCATCGTGACAACAACAGCTGACATGCTATCACCAAACGGGGAAAACTAAGTCTAAGGTAAAGAAAGTGGAAATCAGCAAGCGGCACTAGTACATTTTCTCACTTACATTATCTCAGTCAGTGTGGCTGAGTGTGGAATTATGTATATGTGTGTATGTGTGTGTGTATATATATATATATA
>VURO01001553.1:15745-29676 GCA_015108175.1 Pelvicachromis taeniatus
ACACACACAGGTCCTGGGGAAACTTTTGGGGAAACTCGGTTTTTCTCTCTGTCACTTTTTTCATTCTGAGTTTGTAAAAATTGTTTTTCTTTTTTGGGGGAATTTGTTTGGTTTTTATGATTTTTTTGCACTTTGGTAGTTAGCCATCACTCAGATGTACAAAGTGTGTAATGTCTGTTTCTTTGCTGTCTGTCTGTTTAATTTTTCCAGAGAAACTAAACTTGATTAAAAAGGATGAAATAACCTGACGCAGAGTTTCTGCCTGATGATGTGTGCAGAAAAACACCACAAAGCAATATTTTTGTATAATTCTTTAAAAGTGGACACACACCGAGCCCGTGAATGGATTCCTGTTGAATTTTACGTGCTGTATTTATTGTTTTTCATGTCTTAAAACTTCTATGAGACTTTGATTTGTTCCATAGTTGAATGAATTGCATATTTTATTTATTTTTTATCTTTTAATTTACTAAACCATAAGTTAGCTGGGCGTTTATCACAGGGAGGCTTTTGGAAAAATAGATTTATTTGGATATTAGCATTAAATGGATTGTTTCATAAATGATTTAATCATTTTAACTGCAGTTTTTAGTTGTATCGTGACTTATTTGACCGTTTTGGTTCCTTCAGGCTTATTATGAGGCCTGTTTATATGTTTCCATGAATTTGTTTGTCCCCACAGTTCTTCCATAAATATTTAACGTTTCGTGCATAAAGTCTGAACTTTAAAAAAACAGGTTTACTTGCAGTATTATAGATAATTATATATATATGATCATTAAGAATATTATTGTGTCTTTCGTACTTTTTCACGTGGCAGATTTTTCTACCTCTTTCCTTTTTAAAGTCTTGCCTTCATACTGACATATTTATACATTTATTTCTTGTCTTTTCTTGGCTGGTCGGGAGCTCGGAGGCTAATCTCTATTTTTTCAGGCTCCTTCACAGCTCTGTGTCAACGCTGATGTTAAGAGGAGGGTTTTTGAAACTTCTGCAGGTCCGAATCTCCATAATTGTTATTTTGAACAGGCCACTTTTGATGATTTGATGATTCGAAATTTGTTTCAGCTGGTTTATGATTTAGTTTCTTCTCTGTTTGATTTCAGTCTAAAAAAAGTGCCAAACACACAATTTGGGCTTTGCTGAGTTGAAATGTGTGTGCGTGTGTGTGTGTGTGTGTTTTCACCTAACATTTAGCTGTACTCAGAAAAAAAAAACCTAAAACGAGAGGAAATTCAAATGTAAATGGGAGTTTGATTAAAGCAGATTTGGTGTTTTATGGATGTTTAAAATAAAAATGTAACAGAAGTGATCGCCTGCAGACGTGACTGTAAATGTAGACGCAAATCTTTGTGTTTATTTTTGCAGCTGTGAAACATTTTGTTTTCTCAGAACCTGAAATTCACTAACTGAACAACATCAAAGTTATTATGATGGAGAAAAGACTCCGATTACAACAGTCGTCGTTTCATTATTAGCCCCGTTTTAAAACGTCTCCGGTAAAAATCTCACGCTCTTCCTCAGAATAACGTTTGTTTTAAAAAAGGGATTAAACGTCAGCTTTACTGAGGCGACGTTATAAAATTATAGTTTTTGTTGTGCTACACTTTTCCAAAACAAACAGGGAACAAAACACATAATAAAGGTAAAGATTAACATTGCAACAATATTTTGCAATAAAATTAGCATAAATCATTTTCCAGTAATTATATTATCATGTAATGTTTCCCATTTGTGTGCAGTTACTGGTAAAGACAAAAAAGAAAAACACACGTTTAAGATAACGATCAAATTCTGAAGATATTGTTTTTCGTAACACAAATAATAATGTTGTTACTGTGAATTATTTTTATTTGTGTGAATTATCATTTTTGTAGTTATTGTTACAGACGTGGCTAAAAAAATGAGACGACAGACACAATAAAGTTAAAGATGAATTTGACAAATTGCACTTAAAAAAAATCTAAATAACGTTATTGTAAATTATTTTTGTATTGTGATGTTTAAAAAATTAATACAGTCATACTTCATTTTGAACACTTTTGCAAAGTTAATGCTCACTTTGCAAAAATTTTTATTATTATTAATTAAACAGTCTTAATACACAGCAATAACATGTAATTGCTTTTTTTGTTGAAAACAACACAAAAACAGACAAAACACAAAAAAGCAGTTTATATTTTTATATTTTATATTATTGTGATGTTTCAAAAATACTGTATAAATACTGAATTCTTTTTTGCCACAATAGTCGTTTGGTAAAATGTGATATTGTAATAGTGATATTACCATCCAGCATTTAGCCCGAGCCCTTTGTAGCTTACAGTCGGTCTACAGTATTGTTATTAATCCTTCGGTGTTTTCAGCATAAATGATTATATCCATATATGTTATACCTGCAGAGAAGTTTAACATTTCTTTTTTTTTACACTGTTAAAAGTGAAATTTAAGAACAAACTCAGTGATGGATCAATATTATACTTTGACCTAATAAAATTAAATCAGTATTGTTTTAAATTATATCCCACCATCCACACACAGCACAGCTAGCCTTGGTAGCATTTGTCCACCTTTATTCCGAGCTGTGCTTACTGTCATTTCTCCATTTGTTGTTGTGCTTTGTGCTGGTTCAGAGGGTACAGTGGGTTGTGTGCATGTTGACGTGTCCTTGGGCAAAAAGCTGAACCTCAAGTGACCCCTGATGCCTCCACTGGAGTGTGAACGTAGGTATAGTAAAAGGTATGAATGTGTGTGAACGAGGCTTGTGATAAAAAAATAACACTTTGAGTGTTGAGTTAACGTACCAGCGCCTTTATTTAGCCCTGACTCGTAGACTAATGAGCAGGGTGGCTAGCATGGCCTCCTCATCTTCAGGGTCTCCACTGTCGCATTGTAAACCGGGAGGCCTGCTGGGTCTTAACTGATCCCCTGCTGGGTAACCTGGGGATTTTTATATATTAATGTTTTTATTGATGTGAGCAACAACTGTTAGCTAATGGATCTTATTAGCCAACTGTTACCATCACCTCTTTTAAATCACAGATTTACTGTTTGTATGATGTAAATCTATAGACGGGTTTTTCATTTAAATAATGTGACTAAAAGCATTTTAGACCCATGCAAACTGAATTTAAACAATGTTTACGACCTTCTGTCAGTCAACATTTGGCGTATTCACTCGATCATTTTGTTTGTTTGTTTAACTGTCTTTAAAAAAAACCCCTAAAACAACTAAAGCGTTAGTTTTTCAGTAAAGACGATGAAATCAAGACAAGCAAGCTAAAACAGATATGCGGCCATCTGTATGTTAATCAGCCAGGTACCCAGTCTACAATCGGGACAATGAAATAAACTCAATAAATTAATCTCAAGTTGTGATAAGCATTGAAAAACCAAGTTATGTGCACCAGTCATAATAGTAGCAATAATAAAAATATTAATAATGACCCTAAACTCCCACGTTTTATGCACTCCAGCATTCTGTAAGCAGCAGAGTCGGGTAAGGGGGGGCGCTATTACTGTTGACCACCGAGTGGTTTGACTCGGTGAAAGCAGGATTGTCAGACGTGTGTGTTTGACAACATCGGGGATAGTGTTTGAATGGACTCTGTTTGTGGGTTGTTTTTAGCTTTAATGTGTCCCAGTTTACCGTCACGCACAGACCTTTCACTTCAAGTCTTTCAACCAAGAAGCTGGGGTTCAACTGTCACGTGGAGCCATTATTTTCTTAGTTTTATTTAGTCTGATTGAAAATTCATAGAAAACACTTGGTTAGGTTGCGGTTAACAGTTTGTGTTAATACCCTTCTACAATGATATAAAAGAAGCAGCAACAGAAGAAAATCACCAACATTAATATCAAAGATATTTGTACAAACATGTCAGATGTGATGTGGAAGCGATGTGGTTGCAGTGAAAATGTCCGTACTGCAGTTTTGGTGAAACTGTAGGAGGGGACGGGTCAGAGTCAAAGTCCACTTCCAACCCAGTGCAGATAAAAAATCCACATTTTATGAAATTTTATAGTTTAGATTAAACAAGCAGCTTCAAACATTTGGTGCCGAAACCTCATCGGGTATTTTAAACAGGTGGTGTTCGCTCTCTCTGCGGTCGAGTAGCACTTCCTGTTCCTGTTCCAACACACAGTGGTGTTTTTGTATAGCTTACCCATGTAGATATTTTAATTAGAAACTTTTAGATATCTTCCTGTTTCATAGTGTAAACTTCACATGCTTCATCCGAAGCACCTTCTCTGTGTACTCACTCGCCAATTTATAGCCAAAGTAGTCACTGTTTCGCTAGCTTAGCTTAGCTTGTAGCCGACTCGCTAGCAGCATGGCCTCTTCACCTGTCCCTCCTGCACTTTCCTGCTCATTGTGTCAGATGTTTAGTTTCTCCTCGGCCTCCTTTAGCAGTAATGATACCTGTAAAACCTTAGAAAGTAGTTTTGGGTCATAGAAACCTAACCCGTGTGCTGACCTAACCCGCGTGCTAACCTAACCCGCGTGCTAACCTAACCCGCGTGCTAACCTAACCCGCGTGCTGACCTAACCCGCGTGCTGACCTAACCCGCGTGCTAACCTAACCCGCGTGCTAACCTAACCCGCGTGCTGACCTAACCCGCGTGCTGACCTAACCCGCGTGCTGACCTAACCCGCGTGCTGACCTAACCCGCGTGCTAACCTAACCCGCGTGCTAACCTAACCCGCGTGCTAACCTAACCCGTGTGCTAACCTAACCCGTGTGCTAACCTAACCCGTGTGCTAACCTAACCCGTGTGCTAACCTAACCCGTGTGCTAACCTAACCCGGCCATGAACTGAAACAAAAGCAGTGTGAATGAATGGTGAAGATCAAAATGATCATTGTGTCGATATGCACAGGTGTGCGAAAATAAAAAAGCGACGGGGCGTTTTTCTGTGGGAACGTGAATCAGTCGATTATATTTCGTGAAAATTTCACACATCAGATGAACTCAAAAAGGCTGACTGACACACAAATGTTGTTTTAGTGTATTTCATGTCTCACTGCTATCAAAGAAAAGGCTTTGATTTCTGGGCTCCTGGGACAGGTGTGTAGGCGCTTCCTGTCCTCAGAAACATTGCATCTTAAACACATCTGGCACAGAGAAAGTGTCGGTCTCTGACTTCCTGTCTCACAGTTCGTCTGTGTCCCTGCAGCTTTAAGAGGAGTCTCTCTGGGAGAATTTAGGTCAGCGCGGCACTTTGGTCTGCTCACTTGTTCTGGCAGCTGGGACGGCCCGGGGGGGCGGGGCTACGAGGAGGAGGGTGCCTAATGATGTAATTGTGCCTGAGCGAGTGATGTCACACGCAACACACACTCACACACAGGTCCCAAATCAGTAAAAGACTCCCCAGTACCAGAACTGGCTTATGATTGGTGGCAGAGCACGCACTTCCTGTAGTGTCATATTTATCAGAGCATCAGTGACAATCTACAAACACTGATGACGACCTGACACATGCACGTGCTGTGACGCAGGATTTAAGCTTATCCAGCTAACCTCAGGTTTAACTCTGGTTTCAGTGATGCTGTCGGGCTCACTTCCTGCTCCAGAGCACGAAGCTCCTCCTGACCAATCAGACATCTGGAAAAACAACGCCGCCATCTCTGAAGGTTCCTCACAGAGAGTCAGACGTTTTCTTAGGCAGGGAACCACAAAGGAGAGGAAACACCCCTTCAAAATAAGACAGGAAGTGACTTAAAGGACGGAAGTGGGCTTACTGAGCTACAAATGTGTAATCATGTAATCGTGGCTTTATGAAGTTATGATGCCAGAAAATGAATTATTGACGTGTAACATTTTTCCATGAGCCGACATGCTCATGATCAGAGCCTGCAGAGTCCTCTCAGCTGATTTTATGTTTGGCGCTCCTCACGCCGACGCTCCACAGGCACCTCCTTCCAACACTGACAACACTGAGGAACTGAAACGGAGGTGATGAGATGACTAAAGCATGCAGACTGACCTTTGACCTCCTTAGTGCTGGCTGTCATGTCGTCGATCCAGGACGCGACGAGGATTCTGCATCGCCGATGTTGAGGAGCCGTTGGGTTGCAGATGTGCACCTAAAGCTCCGCAAGAGAGAACAAATGATTCAACTGTGAAGAAATGTTTGATATCCAGGTTTTCACACCCACATTATCTCAGATAGTATTTCAATCTGCTGCTGTGGGCTGAGATAACTGTGTCAGGGCTGAGAGATAAAGTGCAAAACGAACACATCAAACCGTCCTTTCATTAGTTCTGATCTGCATCAGGTGGCACTGCTGAGGAGCTGAAGGGTGTGATTGAGCGAACATGTTGTTGAAACTGGAGCTGAGCAGGATTTAAGCTGACAGACGGACAGACGGCCCTCATGCAGGTGGATTACTGCGACTCAAAGGCATTCGCAGCCCTCATGGCTCGAACACACAAAGAAAATCTCAAACAGCATCAGATGAAATCTATAAGCTCCAATTCAAATCTTTCCCCCCCCTCAAACCTCAAAGCTAAATGAGAGGCTTTTATTTTGAAGTTTCAGAGTTAGGCAACCTTTGCTTATCCTTGCTCTGATCTGATCGACTATTTCTCCTCAAATAAAAATGATTATGGGAAAAAAAATGGTGCAACAGAGTTTCTTTGTGAATAATTTATCGGCCGGCGTTCCTCAACAGTTTCTTTTTTTCCAGGGTTAAAGACCGAAGTGTCCACCTTGGCAGGCGTGGCCCCACGAGCCTCACACAGAAATGACGTTTTTACTTAAGCTCAACGAGGAAGCCCTCTTCTGTCACCTCGTGGTCATTTCAGCTTTTCTTCATTAGCTCGGTTCTGCTTTATTACGCCACTTTTCTCACCCAGTAAACCGTCTGCCTGAGTTCTTGGAGCCAATCAGCTTCTCTGTCATCCAGGCTGTCCGGCCAATCTCATCCAAAATCTTCATGAACCATCAGCTTATCCGTCTGCTCCACCACAGGGTCCAGTCTCTGGCTCATGCCTCCACCTGAGATTCTGCTCCGTGACGCTTACAGGAGCCCGACACGTGTCGGAGAAAACGCTCGTACTAGACGAGCCAGTCGCAGTCAGCGTAGGCTGCGATGGCGAATGTGTAGTTACATGAAACCGAGTTTCACTCACGTTCACAGAGGAACAGCTTTGGGTCTACTGCAACTCTTCTTAGAGTTCGTGAGAGCGCTGACGTGCTGCCTGGATGTTGAACAGCAACGTGATCAGAGTCTAACAAAAAGCTACAAGTCTGAAAAGACACATTCAGGTGCAGAGAAGCGATATTTATTAGTGACGTGCGGCAGAAACATAAAGGTGGGTTTGGTTATTAGCATATTTATAACCAGCGTCACACATGATGACATGTGAGAGTCATTAAAGGGACATCAACGTCTGACAAACTGTAAATGTGTCCAGAAAATGGTTCAGATTTTCTTCAGCGTGGCGATTTGAAGGGTATTGTTTAAAGTCTTCAGGTTTGCTCATGTGAGGAAGACGAGGAGCAGAAAACACAACATTTCAAGCAATCAATAATAAGGAAGCCAGAGGTCAGAGGTCACGCCTCCCAGAGCTTCAATCCAATTTAACGGGAAGCTTAAAAGGAGTTTAAAGTTTAAAGTTCAACCAGAGATCAATCAGTTAAAACAAACTTAAATCTCCTCCAATCGTCCAGTTTGTGTGAGCAATGATGATCAAAGCCCCGAGCGTTTCACTGCTAATCAGCCGCTCCTCTTCATCGACGGGATCAATGAGCTCCCAGACAGGAAGTGTCAGCGCCTCGCTCTCCGGCGGGGAGGTGACTCCTTCTCGAACTTACACGCGGACCTCACGCCTTCATCCTGTCTTTGAGCTGTTAATAATGTGTTTGCATTTCTCAAAAAATTGCATGAAAAGACTGATCCAGTCACAGCGGACAGCGCCAAATACAGATGTGAGCTCCAGCTGCTCCTGGTTACCATCCCAGGGAGGGACACATCACTGACATAAGCACGAGGCGTCCTTCCACCAGCTCCTCTGGACTATTTTGGACTCCGAGAGCAAACGCCCAGTTTTGAAGGAGGTCTGAGTTTTTCACCTCGTTGGGCTTCGACTTCAGTCGCACCGAAACTATGTGGTTAGTTTTGGAGAAGATCACGGTGCAGGTCATACAGCTGCTGCTTGTTACATTCACCTGCATCGCTTACAGTATGCAGGTGAATGTAAAACACTGCAGGTATATATTTCCATGCCAGCAGCTTCATATTAATGCAGGACTTTAAATTCCTGGCACGCTCGGCCTGAGAAGTGTTTTGCTGCTTCCACAAACCGCAGCCCTGGATCCAGGAGATCTGGTCCCAGACTAGTTGGTGAACTGACTCTGTCATGTGGTCAAACACCTGTTTCACCACATCTGGTAAAAATGTCAAATACATGCAGAACTTTTGAGTAATCTTCAAACGGACCGAACCAAAGCAATGGCAGCTAATTACTGCCATGTTTCTTTGACTGCAGAGCAGGCGGTGAGGTGTTATCAGTATATCTGAAGACGCTTGGAAACAGGTGAGCCTCTACTGTTACTGTCACGTCTGTAAAATCCTTGCACACCTGCACACACTGTCTCTGTCGTACACTCGTGTTGAGATCGTTAGCGCCAACACAGTAGTAATGAGTTTAGGCTCTACCTGCTTTCTTCCCGAGTTCTTCCTCCGCCTGGTTTCTCCTCAGTGTGTTCATCTGCTGTTGGTGTTTCCTTCACTCCTTTGGAAATCGACCCTAAAAAAGAAACTTACCTGTCCGATCGCTCTCCACTGCAGTAGACTCTCCAAGCTTCAAGCTCGCCACCATCCAAAGCTTCGCCACCTCAGTGTCCACCTGTAACCCGTTTGAATTCTGTTAATAAAACTTGAATCTTGTTTCTGTCACAGTGTCTACATTTGACCATGACATGTATGATTGAACAAATAAACACAGTGTGTTTGTGATGGGTCTCTGATGATGGCCAGTGTTGTCTGAGGACAGATTTATGAACTAATTCAGCCACTAAAACTGAACAAGTGGAAAACATCTGTACAAAAATGTAAAAAACCTGTTATTGTGTTAAATGCTGGCGCCTGTAATCATCTTCAGCTCTCAGCCTCTGCGGTCTGGGGTTTGAAGCCCGCCACGTCACGCGTGTTAATACCTGATTCTCTTTTGTCTGCCGTCACATCAGGTATTTCTGCCCATAATCTGTTTGATAGCGACGGTTTCAGATATCAAAACATGAGCCGGCAGACGTCGTCTCTGCTGCTCGCTCGTTCACGCTTGACTGAGCCAGAAAAACCTTCAGGACAGACGGACTCGGCAGCGGCGCCACAAAGGCCGACAGGAAATCAGACGTTGATACGAACTGTTTAAGACAATTCCTATATTGTAGCTGTATGAAGAACTAAATTACATTTGTTGCTCCTGAAACAGTAGACACAGAAAAATAAATATATTTCACAAACGCATGTATAAAAATATTTTTTTGCATTTGGTCAGCAGTTCTGAATCAAGACATCTGAATTTGGTTATTCTGGTAAAAAAATAAATAAATTTGTTTTCCAAAAGAGAAGAACAAATATGTTAAACTATACAACCTGGCGATAGACACGCCGGCCACTGTGTCCATTTCACGCTTTGTCTCTACAAAACATGAAATGTACACGCATGCAGAGAGAGATTTTATTTCACGGCAACATGAAAATAATCACGGACATTATTAACACATTACAAAGTGGAAAGTTGGAAATCCTGAGATGTTTAGAGGCTGAAGTATCTGCAGCTTCATCCTTTTTACATTACACATGCTTCCCTTAGGCAGTATCATCAGAAAGCATAGCATACATGTTCACTGCTATGCAGATGACACCCAACTTTATCTATCCATGAAGCCAGATAACACACAGCAGTTAGTTAAACTGCAGGAATATAATTATATCATTTTCTGCTTCTGCAGATGGCCCCGCCCCTCCCTGATGGCCCCGCCCCTCCCTGAGCCTGGTTCTGCCGGAGGTTTCTTCCTGTTAAAAGCGAGTTTTTCCTTCCCACTTTGTCACTGCCAAAGTGCTTGCTCATAGGGGGTCATATGATTGTTGGGTTTTTCACTGTATGTATTACTGTAGGGTCTACCTTACAATGTAAAGCGCCTTGAGGCGACTGTTGTTGTGATTTGGCGCTGTGTAAATAAATATGAATTGAATTCACACCACAAGTTAAATTCTAAACATCTCCAATCTGCAGCGAGCTTCTCCTCAGTTTCCCTCTGTAAGACTCAGCAATGGCACTGGGAGAAAACATTTGGCTCAGTTGATTTCAAATCTTTGGGGACTTCTGTTGAAGCCTGCTGGACTGCAAGTTGGAAAGATTTCACTAAAGAGGTTAAACTGTGATGCCAAGAGGTCTTGACCAAGAATCAGCATGTTGAAGAGTCGGGAGCGACAAATTTTAGCCAGTGTCAGTAATTTTGTGTGAAATTCGCAGAGGCAAAGGCGAGGAAACGATCAGATAAGCTGCGTGTTTGATCCACAAACGGAGGATCGATGTGACCGAAAACAAGACTAAAGTTCTCATTTGTTGAGCTCAGACCGAAGATCGCTGCTGCACCGATGACTGATTTTCAGTAAGTGACGTTTGATGCTCATTACTCTGGATCCTGCTGATACCGGCGTGCTGTTCATGTGCTGTTTCCCAGCATTCTTCCTCACTGTCCTCGGTTTGAATTAAACTCAAAGAAGCGGCATCACATTGAGAGAGTGCTCTGGGAAAAAGATGAAGATTATTTTTCTGATTTGGTGGAGGCTTTTAGAGATTTGGGGAAGTTCATGAAGTGGTCAGAAAATGAAGTTTTTTTACTTCAAGTTTGGAAATATGGCACAACTCCTTTGAGGTAAAACATCTGCTCATTGCTGAGTAGACCCACGTCACGTCATCCATCTTTAATTACCCCACAAGTTGTGCCGTCTGCTAGTAAATATCAACGCTGGAGGCTGGAGGCGTCACCGGGGGACGTGATGCTGGCAGCTGACTACAAAGTGTGTGATGAAAATTTTAAAAGTGAGACAAGGTTTCAAACAGTGTCTGCTTTGGTGTCTAGTTTCTGCCACGCTCTGCTGCCCTTTATTTACCACACAGCCTGTCTGCCAAAACAGAAACACTGAGCGCGAAGCGGGCGGACGACCGACGAGCGCCAGCGACGAGGACGGAGTCAACACTGGAACTGTTTGGGTAAACCTATGAAGACACCCCACTCCAAAGGATCTGGGCTTTGCAGAGACCCCCGTTAAGTGAACCGGGATTGGGCGGTTTTTCCTGCCCTCCACTCGATCCAGAGGAGCACTGATCTGAACCTCCACAGCGTCTGTAGTCCTCGACGTTACAGTCAGAGTTGTTCACAGACTGCCATAATGAAAAATGCTCAGGGCACAGTGTGAACCGCACAAAATATAGGCTGACATATCATCCACACTCAGACTTTCCCCAGCTGTAGACTCTGAAAATGCTGACGTGCAGCTGTGCAGACTGAGCTGAAGTCCTCTGGGTAACATACATGTTTGAAACATGAATATAAAGTCGAGCTGCTTGCACTGAAACAGAAATCGTTTCCTTAAAGCTTGAGAGTTTTTCTTTCCACTGAACTAGCGGCTGCACAGGTAAAGAGATTAGGCATGTTGGACAGTAAACATGTGTCAATGAAGAAGGGACACTCGTCTCTGTAGCAGAAAACCCAGCATCGTGTCTGAGACGGTAAGCTCTGTCTCACATTCAATTCAATTCAATTCAATGTTATTTATATAGCGCCAAATCACAACATCAGTCGCCTCAAGGTGCTTTACATTGTAAGGTAGACCCTACAATAATACATACAGTGAAAAACCCAACAATCATATGACCCCCTATGAGCAAGCACTTTGGCGACAGTGGGAAGGAAAAACTCCCTTTTAACAGGAAGAAACCTCCGGCAGAACCAGGCTCAGGGAGGGGCGGGGCCATCTGCTGCCACCGGTTGGACCCACATGAAGTGGGTTTGCAGTTTTCCTTCATTCTGGGGAATTTTTATGCATTAATTTGGGAAAAAATGTGATCAGGCTACTTTCTCTCTTCTTTCCCCCTAACCCTTACCCCATCCTGGGGTTCTACTCGAGGTCTCTTCCTCCCCACCATCACCAAAATGCTGCTCGTAGGGATCATCTGATATTGTTTTTTTTTCTCTAATATTGTAGTCTTACTTTATATAATTTGTCATTGTACAACTGGCAAACCTAGTGCTATAAAAATTTAGATTATTTATATTTTGTTCAGGAAAGTCATTTTCTTAAATTTGCACTGTGGTACATGTTCAAAAATAATAACTCCTGGATTTTAATAACTCAGAAGTTTGAAGCCTCCTGCCCATTCACACTATCTTACAGGTATCGTTGTCATATGATGGTGTGAAGCAGACTCAAAATGCAGACTCATAGGCAAACGTAACTAAAATGCAGCTAATGCAACTAAAATTTCCCCTTGTGGGACGATTAAAGGATTATTCAATTCAAGTCAATTTATTGCTGAAGAACATAAACCAAGAAAGACAGGAAACCTAAAGTGAGCTACGCTAATCGGGCGACAATGATGGAGACGGCGAAGTTGAACAGAGGGTGACGCGGACAATAAATACACGAGAGGGCCGAGCAGAGCGGAAACACCTGGGAAACACAGCTGAACATAATACACACAGGACAGGACGCGGTCAAACGAAAACAGGAAGTACGACAAGCACACATCGTGGCGAGGAGAGCGAGGGCCACAGAGAGAGCGAGGGTGTGCGGGAGAGAGAGACACAGATACACAACTGAGAAAAAAGACAGCTCAGCAAACATGGAAACAAGACTTAACAGGGGGAACGCTGAGGGAAGGACACAGAGACATGAGCATGAAGACTAACCAAGACCACCTAAAGTAGAAACACTGAGTGAACCTTTCGTGGGGTCATCTATCCTGGGAACTTATTTGCAGCTCGTATGTTTGTTCATGTACTGATTTGCGTCCGTGTACGCCACTTCTAAAAAGAAAACATTTCCACGTACGGCGGCTGGAGGGAGGGGCAGTCAGTGACAGGAGCGATCAACTCCAAAGACATTTTTGGGGAATTTAAAACAACTCGTTTTTAGAAAAAGATTATTTTCAAAGCACATTTTCTTCCTACCGACACTGAAAATGGACCAAACGTCAGCAAAGAGAACGTCTAAGAAGATCCATCAACACCACCACGCTGGTCTGTAATACGTTTCTATGAGGTTTCCATGACGCAGTACAAACACCTGAGCTTAGAGACGTGCTGCACATGGACAGAGCTGATAGAAGGAACAAAAAGAGGCGGAGAGGGTGAGGACGGAAACGTTTCTCGTGTCCATTTTTTTTCATTCAACACTTTGATAAAAGTTTGAGTCTTGTTGACTTCGTCTCTACAAATATTGGACATAGTGCCAGATTCTGCAGACTTGTTGAAAATGAACGACATGGTAGATTTTCAAACAGTCTCGAGACGTTATCGAAGGTTCTACTCTGAGCTCCTCCCGGATGGCCGAACTTCTCACCCTATCTCTAAGGGAGAGTCCAGCCACCCTTCGGAGGAAGCCCATTTCCGCCGCTTGTATCGGCGATCTCGTTCTTTCGGTCACTACCCACAGCTCGTGACCATAGGTGAGGGTAGGGATGTAGATCGACCGGTAAATTGAGAGCTTGGCTTTTACACTCAGCTCTCTCTTCACCACAACAGACCGATGCAGCGTCCGCATTACTGCAGCCGCAGCACCGATCCGTCTGTCCATCTCCCGCTCCCTTCTCCCATCACTCGTGAACAAGACCCCGAGATACTTAAACTCCTCCACTTGGGGCAAGGACTCGTCCCTGACCCGGAGTGGGCACTCCACCCTTTTCCGGCTG
>VURO01001557.1:8610-24834 GCA_015108175.1 Pelvicachromis taeniatus
TTTTGTTTTGTTTTTTTTGTATTTTTTTTTTTTTTTTTTTTGTAGACTGCTCACCTGCTCAGAAGTAAAAATAAAAATAAAAATAAAGAATGGTATTTTTAGTGATATTTTTTCCTTTACTTTTGATGGTTGACCAATAAGATTCAGCAGTTGTTATTTGTCATCTGCGAGTGGCTGAGTATGAGTCTTTTGCAGGTCTGCTTTCTTTGAAAGTCCTTTCAGGAAATAATCCCAATAAGCACAGTTGCTGAATAGGTGGTGCCTTTTTGCCCCCTCAGGCGATGGGGTATTGTCGTCACACTGGCGGGTGCGATGAGGGAGGCTAGAACGAAGTGACGTAGGAAATTCAAATTCATACCATAGGTTCTTCTACTAAAAGTCTAGGACGGGATCGAATCTCAGAGATCTCAAACTCAAGATCAAGGTCTAGATCAGGATTTCTGAAAATTTTGTGAATGTGACAACTCAAGAACGCAGCCAGTTAAGATTCTGAAATTGATACAAGGTCATGTGTCAGAGGTCATGTTTTCTGGAGATCTTGGTATGTGTTAACATACGAACAAGGTCAGATTCAAATAATGCATTTGCTGTTAACGTCTGGCATTGAATGGTCAATGTTAAGTACTGAAGAACAAAACAACAATGTGGAAGTCTCCATTTCCCAGAAATGTAGTAACAAGCAGGAAGGTGGATTAGCTTTCACTAGTTTGTGTATCTGGTCATTTATTAACTTATCCTCTTGTGAACAGGGAAAAAATCTTTCAGTCCAACTTTTCTGGGATTTGTGTGTCCACTAGAGAGGACATAAATGAACAGGCTTTGTCTCAGGATATGGATAAGGATTTTAGTTGCTTGCTTTTCTTTTCTTCTTTTTTTTCTCAAATGCTTCCTTTTTTAGTGTTATGTCATTTTATACAGTATTGGTTTTATTTATTTGTTGTCATACAGTAGTTGTTTTACATGATTTTACAGGCTCTTTGTTTATTGTGTTAAGAGGCATTTAAAAAAGTGCTCTGTCAATATTTAATTATTATTATGACTAGGAAAAAAATCACCCTATGAGCAGTGTTCCCAGGCATGCTGGCCTTTTTCAGATTCCTTATTCTGCATTGTCAAACAAAATTTAGTTGTGGAGCCAAAACCTTTCAGGGTGATAGTAAATATATACATCAATACAACAGAGAGTTATAAAAAGCAAACAAAACAAGGAATAGTTTATTAATCACCAGAGGATGTCGCATAAATAGCCATGATGTGTGCCAAAGTCAGAGGTTAAAGTGGGACATCACCAGAACAACTGCAGGTGTCTGTAAGTTGCGGTATTTCAGAATCTAGCTAGCCCTACTGAAGAGGAGCCCACATAAAGTGATCTTTAAGGGGCAGGTAATTTCAGATGCAACGTTTCTGTTGTTTCTCAACAAACGTCAGCAAACACACAAACTGTGTGTTGCTAGCCAAAGGTCCAGCTTCTGTATTTCACAGGGTGTGGAAAGAAGGAGTGCTAACTTTACTCCAAGATGGAGAAAGATAAGAAAGACAGGACAGGAGAAGAAGAAGAGAGGTTATATTTAAAGGTAAGGACTTCTCAGTGGTGTTTGCTAAACTGGAAATGTAAAGCTCTAAAAATGTAACTCCTCATGTTTTTAAATCAGATATTGGGTCTGTACATGCCACATTGTCTGCAAATCAAACTGAGGTAGACTAACTGTGTTATTTAAAGGCTGCATTAAAATCCTCTGCAGGATAAACAGGTTAGCTTGCTGCACTGTGATGGATTTAAATGAAAGAACAGTGTGTGACTGTTGCACAGTGGCCATGGTCAGAGTTAGCTTACATCAAGAGTAGCAGAGATTCATAGGATTTTTAGCTCACGATGCTGAGATTCACTGACTGAATTTTACCTTCATACCAACTTTATAGTGTCTAATAGAATAGAATACAATAGAACATACTTTATTGATCCCCTAAGGGAAATTGTTGCATCACAGCAGCAAAGTGAAAAATGTACACACATAACAAACAAAAATAAAAAATAATACTAAATACTACTACTACAACTACAAATAATAATAATAGTAACAATAATAATAAAATAATAAATAATAAAGTGACCAGTTTCTCTCTGTATGGAGCACAGAGAGAGGTATTGGCAGGAATGATCTCCTGTAATGTAATGTAATGTAATGTAATGTAATGTAAAGACAGCATGAACAGTATACTTGTCAGGGTAGAGGATGGAATCCGCCAGGACAACTCATGAAACATCTGCTAACATCTGGTTGAATTCAGTTGTGTACATCCACAGAGAGCAGCAGGTCGGCTGATCACAGTCTGTACAGTAAGAAAATCTATTGGAGCTCTCAATAGAAATTATTGTGAGCTATGATTCCCCACACTAAGCCATTACAACCAATTTTAGGGTCCCCCCACCTGCTGAATCCCACTTTAACCCCTAACTGGACATGCATTCTTGTTTAGAGGCAAAGTCAACCTCTACAATGTAGACAACAGAACATAAAAATATCTATTTTATTTTCCTTCTTATTCTTCAGATTCAACCAGAGTATTATTAGAAAAAAAGTTTGTATTCCCATCTACTGATATTGTTTTATCATTGATTTAACATAGCACAGTGTCCAGTTAGCTTTGCACAAAAATAGAAACCTCCTTCAAACAGTTACTTTTACTTTCTTAGTTTCAGTACATTTCAGAGCTGGTACTTTTTTACTTTTCCTTGAGTAAAGAAGTTGAAACAATACTTCTGCTTTTTACTAGACAGTAGTATTTGTACGTCTACTCAAGTACAGAATGTCTCTACTTTTGCCAACTCTGCCTCTTAGCAAGCATCTGCACAGACAGTATTCTCACACAAAGAAAGTGAGAAACCCAGAGTGAATATATTCCAACCTCGGCAAAGCAGAAAGAGCCTGATCTTGATTCATGCACTGCTGCCAAAAGACACCTTGTGTAACTAAGACGCTTCAGTGGTTTTAACAAAAGTGCATTATTTATTTATTTTTTTTTGGATGGATTGGATACATAATTGGCTTATACTAACATCTTCTGCAAAAACTCTGGATTTGGTAAATATCAACTGAAAACCTCAAAACCACTGATGGGTCACATTGGGAGTTTTATTGGTGTTATTTGCATTAATAAAGAAAAAGGCTGAGCTGTGTGAACTTGTAGTTTAATGTCGTTGCAGCACGATGCATACCTATAGGAGGACTCACTGCCGCTGTGGCTGATTGAAACTGGCTGTATCTATGATTTTGAATGTATATGCAATGATTGTGTCACTGTGTTTGCTTATGTAGTTATGGCTTTGCTTTTGGCTACTTCTGTCTATGATACAATAATTTATAACAGGTTTAATTATGACTGCACACACATTTTTCTTTATTGACATAATTGTGTTTGGCTAAGTAATGTATTAAAAATGCAAAATATATGCAAAATGGAAGAAAAAAAACAACAACACATCAACACTGATTCAAATTAATTAGGCACTACAAACCCACTCGGGAAAACCATTTATTTATGCACCCTATAATTTTCTCTCATTTTCCATATTGTATGGGCTCAAGTGTCAACATCTACAATCAGACAGATCATATCCTCATAAAGTCAGGCTCTGAAAATAACAGAAAGCTTTTCCAGTGGCATCGCTGTCACATCTCAAAAAGATACTCAGCATTGACAGCTTTGTTCATTTTTGTTTTCTTAAATTACTTTTCAAGAATACCAAAGCCCCTTTACGGCTATATCCAAGAGACACCATCCTCCCTCAAAAAGTATAGTCATTTGTGCAACCTGCTATTATGATGTCAATTTATATTTCTGAGTTTCAATCTCTAATTCTAATCATCTTAACTTGCATCAGAACTTTTTTTTTTTTTTTTAAGGGTTTTGGACATGATGTTAAGATTAGAGATGGCACGATACCACTTTTTTTATGTCCGATACTGATATCATAAATTTGGATATCTGCCGATACCGATATTGGTCCGATGTAGTCTTTCAAAATGCAATTTTATGCAGATTTCAAACACTCCTTGGTTCTGAAAAGAAGTCCAATATCAGCACAAAATAATGTTTATATTCAACAACTTAAAAAAAAAATGGTTGTATAATGGAGCCTTTTATACTTAAAGCTGAACATAAACAGACATCCAGAGTGGAAAGCAGTGCAAATAAATGCAAACATGGCTTCATGACACTCATCTTTGATCAAATGGTTATCAGTGAAAGTTGTTTCTATCACATATAACCTGAGACTGAATTTTGTGTAATTTCTATACAAAACTTTAACACGAGTGATTTTCATATATTTTTTTTCCAACCATGAATATGTTCAGCCTGCAACACTGCTTTTTGTAAAAATTGACTCTATCCATCATACGGCCAGACTTAGCAATGACAACACACAGACGTCCGAGCTCCATATATCGATTGTTAAGCTTAACGTGGGAATGCTTTACCAACATTCACAGATGAACTTACACACCTGTTTTACTTCTCTGGGATAGGCTACTCGGAGATGTAATGCCAGTTTGGCAGCACGTAGCGAGGCTCCAAATGCTTTCAGTGTGAAATAACTCCAGACCACCGACAAGTCTCGCACACCACAACCGCTCTATCACGTGACGCATACTGCTCCGACGTGCTAAGGTCATTAGCCATGTCACAAGTATTTCTCACCGATATCCAGTATTTTAGGTCAGGATCGGACCGATACTGTATATCGGATCAGTCCATCTCTAGTTAGGATCACATCAAAGGGACCAAATACACATGGCTTAATTTCAATCCTGATCTTTTCCTTAAAGTAATTCGGTTTGTCTTTGTTTTAATTAAGTCTCTTAAACAATATGGCCGTTCCATTTATGACAGTCTATAAGAAAATCTAAGATCTAAACGACATTGTTCAGCTGTTCGATTGAAAAATAAATTCTGTCAGTAGTCAAATTTAAGAGCTTTTAGTGGGCTAAATAAATCTGAGTAAATGGTATCAGTGTGCTTCAGAAGGCTGCATATATCCATCTCAATATTTCACAAATGCTCATGACTCTGTCCTCTCAAAGTGGAAGAATATATCATAATGAGACCTATTTTCATTCCAGGCTCCATTTTTTTGTCACTGTTTTCAAACAGTGGGTTTGTCTTTTTTGAGAAAAAAAAAAATCTTCTCTGTGATGCTCCTCTCAGCATCTCAGTCTGTGTGAGTGTGTGTCAGTCTCTGAGAGAGTGACAGCTAAAGAAAGAATGGAAATACAAAACAGCAAAAGCAATAACTGAGAACGCTAGTGATGAGAGAGGGAGAGAGGATGAAGATGCAGGCGAGTCGACAGCAGGACTCTGGGTAATGAGAGTGCAGCATTAGTCATGAAGCGAACCGACAGAGAGAGCTTAAGGGGATGAAGGGAGGGAGATGGTGAAGACAGCAGGAGCTGAAGCCAGTACAATGCAGACGGAGAGGAAGAGGTACTTCTCACGCGTGGGAGTTGTATTCCTTCCCGCACAAAACATCATATACTTTTCTCTTTTGCTTGATTGTGACACTCAGGAGGAGCAAATGCACATCACTCCAAACAGGCTTCCTGCACTTGTTATGGCCCCGAGTGGTACTGCTGGTTGCACTGATAGGCACTGAATCAACATCAGTGTCTTTTAAAGTGCTAGATTTCTTTCCTACTGTTTTCCTGTCTTCTGCTGCTCGCTCTCCGTCTGTAATAACCAATCACTGTGAAGTCTTTTTTTTCCCTCTGAGATGCTCTGCCTAAGGGCACTTTGACAGTAAAGGTGGGTTGTGTAGATATAACAGTGCTAGAGCTCTCTTTGTGCTCTGGCAGAATTTATATTTATGTGCCTCGCTATAAATGGCCATGTGCAGAACTTTTAGAGATTTTCTGAAATGCTGAAACCCTAATTCTTATTCTCTGAACCAAATGCTCTGTGGCCTCGAGACATTCATTTAATCAATCACTCCCTTGGCAAAACCTTAAACAGGTTCCACACACACAATTTGCAAATCTCATTTACCCTTTTTCCAAAATTCTAAACACATTCCCACTTACCTAAAACACATTTTTGCACCATGATGCATAATGGCAACCAGAGATGGCATACGTTAAGCACAGATGTCACTGATTACAAACAATACAAAATTCAGTCACACTTATTACTAATAATAAGGCGTAGTGGCTTTTTTCCTTCCCCCTGTCAAATGACAGAGGTCTCAACCAACTAGCTTACATGTCTGGAAACTATAGAGAGAGATGTACTATAAAAGGAGCCATTTAAGATGATTCTAGGGGAAGCAGTTCTGATAAAATGAAACCAATAATATGCCAGTTCAGAGTGCACAAGCCACATGGGTGAGCTGAAGGCTGATACCTACAGTGGAAAGAAGAGTTATTATAAGAGGTGGACGATGGAAAACCAAGAGAGTAATTTTCAGCTGAAATTTTAGTGACTGTGATAAACCATGTTTTTTCTCCATGGGATGAAAAGAGGAGAAGAGAGTGCAACCCAATCTCAGCAGATTCTCTGGGATCAGCATAATCGGGAGATTGGGGGGAAATTGCCACATGTAATTGCACGACAGCCAAACAATGCAATTTAGACTTCATGAAATATAGCACAGAGTTGTTAATTTAAAATGAAGTTTGAGGACATCCAGGTCATAATGAGGAGAAGAGATGCTCAAGTTCTCCTAGGTACTGAAAATGAAGCGGGTGCTGAACATAAACTGTATATAAAAGATGAACTTGACCACTGTAGTCTGGTGGATTCATTTTTGGCCATCTTCATCCTGAGTACAGACGACTTGGAGAAGCTGTATCACAGAGCAGGCTCTGCAACATTCCTGAAACATGTCAAAAAAGCCGCATATACCATAACTATGGTTGAAACATCCAGATCAGTGACTCATAATGTCAAAGGTGAAGCCTGGAAGACGGTGAATCTGTGTAACCACACCAGTAAATCAAAGTATCTTCAAAAAATCAAGTTTTTTTGAACATAATTTTTGCCTTCAATAATAGTGAAGCAGAGAAGATACACAGGAGACTGGAGAGAGAGCAGAAAACACGCAAATTCAAACCCGTGCCGCTTCACTCCGGCCATGTTTCATGTGGTTGCCTGCTCACCCACAAAGCTGAAGTGGCGTACCTACAGAGGACAAGGCTGATTTTGCTCTGAGCATGTTTATTTATTCTCTAAAGTTGGACATTTGAACCTTCTTCGTTTTAGACTCAATCTTAACTTACCATTAGAGAAACTGCAGTTTTTAAACTTCCGCATTATTTTTCTGGTCTCTGCATTTTTACCGCCATTTTTACAGGGCGAAGTCCTCCAAGTTAACGAGTAGAGGGAAGCATTTTTATCGAAGCTAGATGTTACGTTTTCAACTACCAGTAGCAGTATGCTGATGAACTGTCAGAAGACAGTTATTGAGGTGGAAGAACACATCGCAATTCTAATCAATTAACAGCATCGGCCAATTCTCCAATTCGCAAGTGTACATAGAGAAAGTACACAGGAGTACTCTTTGAGTGCACCTCAGAAAATATCTAGGATTAAAATATGTGCCAATACATAATACAGCACAACATTTGCTACATTCTACTGTCAAGCTTTACTGTACTGTGACACACGGTGTAATCCCAGTATATTATAGGCCCCTCTCTTTCTGGAGAAATGTCTGTATTTGTATGTAGAGACCGTTTGCATTTGGATTCTGTAGAACGAAAACATGAATACATTTTCTTGGATGAACCTGGGTTTCAGTCTGACTGAAGAGAAGGAGAGACGGGAGCATAATTAGCCAAAAGGGATTTGTAAAGACCTTGGACGAGACTTTGGCAGTGTGTTGATTTGTTGAGGGTGTCAAGAATTGTGTCTTATCTATTGTGGAAAAACTGTAATCACTTGATCATCATGCCTCTGTCAGTGCTGCTGTTCTCTTTCTGTTTGAGTTTGTTCAGCTGCATTTTGGATGTGGTCTAATTATCCTCAGCTGTATTCAGTTTGTGTTCTCACATCTGTCTCTTTGACTGAATGACTGAATCTGTCTTAATTTATACTGCATGTTTTCAATAGCTCATGCTTGGATTTAAACATGAAGGTCATTACTCTGAGTGACTAACCACGTCTCTAATTATTTTCAAGTAATTTAGGGCTTCTAATTGACAGTAGTCTATCATCTTCATATACCAAGGCTAAAGCAGAAAACGTCACGCAAGTAGTAAAGCATTTCAAGCACTTTTTAGGCTTTTAGCAGCTCATTATATTACATTTAATGGCACTCAACAATGGTAAAGTCAGGGAATAGGCTTCTTATTCATGCACTGCCACGTTCATAGTAGACTCAGAAAAGATGGTGTTGTGCCACAATGTTGATCGGCTTTTAATTTCACCTGTTTCCAGGTCAACTGAAAATGCCATTAGCCATCAAACAAAGTCCTAGCTGAGTACTGATTAGTTGGTGACTGCATGTGCTTTCTTCTATTTATTTATTGCTTATTTTGAGACTTCCCTGTGTACTTTGCAGGGTAAGTTGGGTATTGTTGTTCAGTTGGGGTTAAATATTTTTGCTCAAGGACAAATTTTACCTCACGGTACATTGAACCCAGGATGACATCACCAACCAAGAGTCCATGTTGCAGCCTCAGGATGTTATATGGCTAATTAGTTTCTTTATAGTCCTGTTCCTGCTCTAGCACTCTCCATTTCCTGTGTGCAAGTCCACCATCGTTTCGACCATTTAAAAAGGCATTAAGACGGCAGAGAGAGCGAGACAGAGAGAGAGCTGTCTGAGCTGGATTAGCAGTGATAAATGACACATTATGAAAGATGAATGATAGCTGCACTGCTGCTACACACCCAGCAAGTTTATAAAACTGAGCCTTTGACCTGTAGGGATTGTTACACCGTGATTCAAGCGGGGATAATCATGTAGCATCAGTGTCATCATCAGCATCTTAGGGAAGGTTGCTCTGAAAATGTCAGAAATCTCCAAGTTAGCATTGTAAGAGCTGGTAATTAAATTACTTTTGACTGGCGAGGCGTGGAAAGCCAAGTGCTGTTGCAGAAGGATCTGCATGAATACAAAAGGAATAAAGCTAAACCAGTCAAAATGATGACAAAATATGCAGTGCACAATATAGAGTATTTAGTGAGATGAAGGAGAACTCCAGTAAAGGAGATATCTTTGCACCAAATTCTCTGCCTACTAGCAATTCTAAAAACCTGATTCAATCCACAAGGGAAAAATCAATTCATGCAATACATATAGCAAAGTGTGGTAAAAATATGAGGAGGACCTTAGTCCTGTTTTTGAACAGCTGAACTAAGGATGCCATTTTGACACAAGATAAACACTTTAATAGCCATCATCTACAAAATATACCCTCGAAATATGACTAAATATGTCCATTAGTCCAGCCTGCACAGGTATTAATGCTGGCAACAATATCAGCCGCTTGTACGGGCTTCATCATAGGCTCTACTTATCCCATTTTAGAGATTTGCAAGTTGCACATTTAAAGGTTGCAGGACTCGTGGTAGTATAAATCACAGACTTATCATCCAGCAGACTTTGGGACCTCTGTGTTTTGCATTTTGGATTTTTGTTTTAGGTCTTCTTTCTACTTTTACTTTAATTTCTTACTTGGTTACAGTTAGGAAAGATCATGTTTTGAGTTGAGTAGTATCGCACAGTTAATTTTTCTGTCATGCAGAAGTTCAAATTGTATATTAAAATTTTTTTATGCTGATGATTATTTTGGGAAGACAGACTAATATTTTGCATTACAACAGCGTTGATCTGAGTACACTGAACGTCACAGAACTTCACAGAACATCCAAGTGCAAATGTGCCTTTTGTAGTTGTCTCATCATGGTTGGTCTTATTAGCTGAATGTAGCTGATAGAGAAATGACTTGGTCCATCACACTATGAGCTGCACCACGAGCTAAATATGAATACGAAGCAAATGGCAGTGTAATCCTCCTGAAACGTTGTGTTGCAAGAGCAGCATGTTTTATGTTTGCCCTGCTGAAAGCCAAAAAGAAAACTGGCTTCTTGACCGATAACTTTGCTAATACAGTTGGATTTTACACTTTTCCAGTAGTCTTAAATCTTTAATATGATAGCAAAGTTTACATTGGAAGCTTTGAGTATTTCTGTTAGTCTGTAGATGTAGATTATTGTTCACAGTTAGATCAACTGAAGTTTCTTTGAAGTTTTGACTGTATTTCCAGAAAGTGACTTAGGCATGAAAATGATCTGACTTACTAGCATAAATTTTCATATGCTGATTTTAAGGGGTCCATATTAGTTTCTTTTAATTATCCAGACATAGAGAAAACATCATTCATGAGGAGGAACTGACTGATGCAAACTTAAAGTCGCGTAATTAATAATGTTATGTCTGTCTCTAAGTTTAGCTTTAACATTTTTGTCAAGTACCTGTATTTATCATAGTTAACATGGGTCCTCAACATCAAATCCAGAAATTGTGACTGCCAAGTGCACATGATCAAAAGAAATAATATAAGAAAAGTGTAAGTGTGAATCTGTAACTTGCAGGTGAGACTCCAACAGTGTAATACACAAACATTTGATTGCAAAAACTGAAAATTTGCCCAGTAAGTAGATTTGTCATGTCCGATGAATGCAGTACAGAGTACAGAGAGTAACTCATGCCTTCCATACAGTTGTAGACTTTGAAGAGACTTTGAAGAGACTATAATACTTAAGTCTTACAAGTCTCACATTTAGAGTGTACTCTAAAGTTTCCTTATACCATTCTCAAGCAGAACTGTTCCCGCTCTGCACTATCCCACTAGTCTGCACGTAATGATCCAGACCCAAGTACGCTTCAGTTTGTCTCAGCACCTCAGTTCTTCTCTTGCACTCACTCACTCGTCTTGAAAAACACTCTTGCAGAGCAGAATGAACGTCATGATTTCATGCGTTTTTGTGTTTTAATTGGAACATTTTAAAGTGGTGACACACCGTCCTGTCACATTGCTCATAGATGTATTAATTACTTAACATTGTGATTTTATTGGAGGCTGCTGACATAGAGCAAGTGTTGGGGCTCTGTGCTTGGGCACCGTTGGTGATCACACTTCAAGCATTCTATGCTCAAATCCCACTGAACCACATCCACCACTTCAACTGTACCCAGGCACAGTATTCAGTGAACACGCTAGTCAAACAAACTGGACTTTTGGGATCAAATGGGAGCAGTTCAGATCGCCTACTGAGAGTATACTTTCAGTAGCAGGCTATAAGATATTTCAGAGATGGAGATTTGCAGAAAACTTTCTGCAAGACTAAAATTCCCTTTAACATTATTTCTCTTCATGCTCGTTGTCGAAATTTCAAAAAGAAAACTATAGCAGAAAAAAGCAGTTTTGTGGCCACAGATGACCTGTGAGAAAGACACTGTGAAATGTGAAAATGACAATGGCAGAATACAACTGAGAGAGTTGTATTCAGCATCAGCAGGAGCACCTGAAGATGCACTTTTTTAAAAGTACGAAAATTATTGAAACAGATGTTTTTTAGCGTGATGCTGAGGACATGGAGTGTTGATATGGTTGTTATTCTTTACAGTATAGACCTGTGGAATCATCAGTGTTGCACCTGAATGACACAGTTGGGATAATTAGGTGTGTTTTGACATCTCTATTCACCACTAATATTTTTAATGTCTTGATTAAAAGTCAAGATGGTACATTTGTCTCTTTCTCTCTCAGAAGTCTCCAAACTTTATGAACATATGATACAAATAAATAGAAGAAATATTAGTTTCTATTTCTTGCTGCACTGTTGAGTTGACAGTGGGAACGCACTGCTTTCACCAACCTTTCACTCTATTTTAAATATTTAGTATATATTTAAAAATGCCACATAGATTATTTTCAACCATCTCTGCAATTAGACGTCATTAAGGAAAATGGCGAGTCTGCATTTGTTCTGGATTGAACCACTTTCGCATGGTGATTCAAATAACCAGCATTGTCTGGATCAGGAGGAGGAAAGCTCCATTGCACTGAACCTCTCTGCTCTCTGTCGATATCCTGAACACTCCTTGTCTGACCAAACATGCTGCATCTTTATCTTGACTGCACATATGCAGGGTCTGAAAAAAATCTTCCACATGGAAGGTGAAAGGATTTTCAAATCTTCTCTGATATTCCAAATTGTGCCTTTTGTCTGAATTTGCATTTTGAGGATTTTGTTGCTGTGGTAGAAATCCCAAAAAAGAAGAAAAAAAAAAAAACAGATGAAAATCTCACACGAACTACTCATGGTGCGTGACATCCCTGTAGTGTGCTCTAACAACATTAGACTGCTTAACATCTTCAGCAGTGGAGCTTATCAGCCATGCATTAAAGCTTTTTGCTAACAGAGCAGTTAACCATTAATGGGGAATCAATCATCAAGCGGGTGTTGCAAGCCAACCAGTCTGCCTGTCACAACTTCAAATGCTGAGTGGGAATTAAAATGGTGTAAAATGAGAGAGGCAAATCTCTGGGTTGGAATTACTCTGCAACGAAGCAGAACACTCTAAAAGGTCTCTCAGTCCCCAGGCTGTATGGAGGTGGTGCGCAGCATTACAATGACAGTACATAGCTTTAGAAGTGACCTGTGGCCCTGCTGGGCTTGGAGATGGAGGCAGGCCAGTATGTTAGGGGCTCCTGACCTAACCCCAGCAAGGGGCCCCTTGCAGTGTTTAGGTCATGTGTAGGCTTTACACACCTGTTTCCGGAGGAGGACGTGACCTAATGACTGTAACTGCCACTTTCACTGCAAGTCAGATGCTCCTGTGCGTGCTTTCACACACTGCAGTCTTTTGTGTCGGAGAATGAAGAGCCATGTGGTGGAGTGAAGTTACACTATGTGACGGACCTTATGAAATAATATAGGCTCATATTTTAGGTTTTGAGTAACATATGAGCAAAAATGCACTCACGCCTCAAAGTGTGTAAGTTTGGAACTCGGCATTCAAAAACTATAAATTTAAAGGCTACCATAGCCCAAAGTATAAAAATAGGGAGAGCCGTCAGCATCCACTACATGACATGAGGTTTTTTTTTATTTTTTTTTATAAACAGCACTGTATACTTTTGACAGGAGTTTCAGAGCAGCACAGAGAAAGCCCTTTACCAGTTTACCTCCCTGCGCCTTGGCCAAGAGGAGGCTTTACCAGTTAAACTGAAATGCTGTGAAGTATATAAATTCAAAATTTAAATCATAGTTGTGTGTGTGGTCCATGTTTGCACACTTTATTCCTAATATTGTATATCTTCCCATAGTAGCCCTGTTGTTTATTCAAAAAATTATGCGGCCGGGCCGGCGTTTAAAAGATACCAACGGTTGTTTGAGACTGGCTCTTATTCCCTTCTCAGACAGAATTGTCACGGAAGTGAGAGGGAAAGACGACCCAGGCGCGGTTTTTAGACTGAGGTGAAAAGACAGTGCGTTTGCTTATAGTGCTCCAACAGTTCACAAATAATGCAGTTCCCAATTGTGCTCCTCCTTTGCTCCCGAGTGTCTCCTTGTCTGTGGTAGCCCAGTGCACGAGTGGTCCTCCCCGAAACTTCTCTCCGCCCGACTCTCCTCGAGAGGAAGTAAAAGACCAGAAAATCACAGTTAACAGGTTCGCTAGCCAACAGTTCCAGTTCAGTGTAATAATCCCACTTCGATGGTCGCTGCATCCAGCTTTAATGCCGCTGGTCGTAGATGACGGCTGATTGGAAACAGCTGGCCGAGTGGTGAGACGCGGGAGAACCGACGACAGCGTGGTGGGACTTCCTGGTCGAAGGTCGCCCGGCTACTATTGGAGACCGGCGTCTATTTGTCGTGACATGTTTTCAAACCGCTGTTTATTAGAAACCGGCGTCAATAAGAGAAAGGCCACTATTAGAAGATACACGGTAGTACTTAGTACTAGTATTAGTACTAACAGCACTAGTAATTTCACTTTAAGCTCTCTCTTCTATAAATCAATCCAGTTTCATATGATATACTCATAACTCGTAACATTATCTGCCTAACATTACTCCTTAAACTCATCTCTGTCACTTATCTGTTATACCATCACTTAAGAGATATAGTAAGAATGGCGATATTGGCATGTATGCATACCATTACAAGGAGAGTAATAATAGTTCCTGCTGACCAATTTACTGGTCAATTAAACAGGAGTAAAAATGAAACTATTTGACTAGTGTAAAAAAAAGTCACAAAACTAATAATAATTAATAAGGTTAAATTCTGTCAGGTTATTTAATTAATCGCAATGAGGTGGAGGTCCACATGGATGAGTTAAAAAAAACATTAATTCCCCAGAGAGTGGTTATGAAAGTACAACTATCTGAACCAGGTTATAAACGTTTTTATTTTTGAGGTAAAGTTGATCATTTTACTTTTACAGCCTTAAGTGGCCACTGCAGGAACTGCAGTTTTGGGCAATATTTTTCACCCCCAGAGCTCACATACCTGGTTTCTGTGACCTCCATCATCAAATCCTTCGTCATATTACCTTACTTGTTTGCTTATGTTCGTGACCTGATGTCAGTGGCTCACTGTAGTTAGCAGTCATATGCTGGTTCTCCCCTTTCTATGTGGAATACCTTTCAAACACACAGCAGACAGTCCTGAAAGCAACAGATAAATGTGATGGAACCCAATGCACTGTGTTCAAGCTCCTGCCTGCTTTGTGCTTTTGTTTCCATGCCTTAGTACAGGCTATTATGTTACATATGGGATTACATAAATGTTGAACATAATACACTAGGGCCTCATGTTCACACACTGACAATATATTATGAAACTTTAGACAGAGAAGCTCTCAAATCCCTCCTGGAATCTGTGGCTCTCTCACGACCCGGTCCACGGAGGGGATTGGACATGCAGGTCATTAAAGGGATACCTCTGCACCTACTTGTTTTAATGTGGGAGTTTCTATGATGGGTTGAGCTGAAAATGGCAAGCTGCTGTAATGTTAGCATTCCTAAGTGGAAAGCAGTGGGCAATGCCAGTAGCACGCTGGCTCATTGGTTTCTGTCTAGGGGAGGATTGCTGGACTGATTGAGAAGTACTGGCACTAACAAGCTGTCTTAGAAGTATCTAGGGAACAAATGCAGAAACTTTTCCCTCACAGTCTAAGTGGAGAAGAAATATAATTGACTGGAATTCAGATTTCTGAGTTCTCTAACTAAAGTGATGCTTCAGAGACTAGAATAGAGGGTCAGAGTAAGACTCCTGGTGCTTTACTATCTTAATGAGGAAGAGGAGTCTGTAAGCAGCCCGGTGAGAGACCAAGAAACATGGAAAATTTATGTCCATGTTCAAAGGGATTCTTTTTTTTTATCCCAAATCTCAGCCAATTTTCAGAGAGATGTCTTTACATGACAACAATATCTACAGAAACAAGTATATCAACCAGCACCAGGTACAGGACATCTTTCTCATCAGTGTGCAGAATTATTCTTTGGTTAATCTGTCATGACTTTGCTTAGAACTTATTGTTTATTTAGTTTTTTTAATACTAACTGATTGTGTTGATGTCAGAACATATTTAGCTTGGTAAAAAAAAATTGCTCAGCTCTAGTTATTTCTGGAAACTTTACTGTATTTACTGTGGGAATAGCTTAAAAAAAATAGGTACATTTGTTTAAAAAAAATAGGAAAAAGAAAGACAATTTTAGTGTTACTGGGGAGGTACCATATATCTTCCAATAGTAGCCCCAGCGTTTATTCAAAACATTATTTGGCCGATCCCGCGTTTAAAAGAGACCGGCAGTTGTTGGAGACCGGCTTTTATTGCCTTCTCGCAATTGTCGCAGAAGTGAGAGGGAAAGAGGACCCAGGCGCGTTTTTTAGACGGAGGTGAAAAGAGTGCGTTTACTTACAGTGCTCCAAAACGTATTCCAACAGTTCACAAATAATGCAGTTCCCAGTTGTGCTCCTCCTTTGCTCCCAAGTGTCTCCTTGTCTGTGGTAGCCCAGTGCACGAGTGGTGCTCCCCGAAACTTCTCTCCGCCGACTCTCCAGGAGAGTAAAAGACCAGAAAATCACAATTAGCAGATTCGCTAGCCGACAGTTCCAGTTCAGTGTAATAATCCCACTTCAACGGTCGCCGTGCATCCAGTTTAAGTGCCGCTGGTCGTAGATGACGGTTGAGTGACGAGACGCGGGAGG
>VURO01001558.1:1623-12769 GCA_015108175.1 Pelvicachromis taeniatus
TGGTTAAAACCCCCCCCCCCCCCCCCCCTGCAGGTTTTCCTGTCCTCGTTGGACCCCCCGCTGTTGGTCCCAGAAGACAAACTGACGCGCTGGCATCCTCGCTTTAATGTGGACTCTGTCCCGCCTGTCCACACGAGCGCACTGCCTCCGACCCCTCACCCCGAGAAACTGGCCACCGCTCAGGAGGTGCTCGACAAGGCCCGCTCACTCATCACGCCTAAGGTGCTGCGGCGGCGGCGATGCTTTCTCGCACTTCTCTGCATAAATGATCAGCTTCCTGTAGTCCAACATTCATGTTTGTGAGGTGTTAGCACTCTGAGTTTCACACCCGTCCTATACTTTGTTTACACTGGTCTGAATAAGTTGACGAATTTGTAAACTTGGAGCTCCCCGTGGCTTGTTTCCCCAACCAAAGTGCACCAATCACGTGAGGATGTGTCTGGGGTGCGTGCAAATTTTGATGATGTAAGCAAAAGTGCACAGTCAAGTCAAATCGATGTCAAACGTTTGGGTTCAGACGAACATCCTCAGGTGACCTGGAGTTGGATAGGTGCAGGCTGCTGGGGGGGTTCTCCTGATGCTATATAACTGAACTTTATATTACTGATATAATTACTTTTTATAAGTTAAATGTGTTGTTTTTTTGTTTTTGTGTGTGTGTTCAGATGGAGAAGGCTCTGGTTGGGCTGGCTCTGAAGACAGAAGACAAAGAGCCAACATCTCAGAAGAATCCTGCAGTCCCCCAAACAGCAGCTGTCCCTGCAGTCCCCAGTGCCCTGAAAGGGGTGTCCCAGTCTCTGTTGGACCGGGTAGGTACACCTCAGGCGGGTGTCGACCACAGTGCTGTGTGTTCTTCTTTGAGATGTGATTTTTTTTTTGTTTCAACTGCTGAAAACGCGTCTATAGCTTCGGTGTCCTTTTCCCTCAGATTCGGGCAAAGGAGGCACAGAAGCTCCAGGCAGCCATGACTCGTAACAGCAACCAAGAGGAGCGCCTGTTAATGATGTCACGGCTCGCGGAGCTGGCGCGGATTCTCCGCAGTGTGTTTGTCGCAGAGAAGAAACCGGCTTTAACAATGGAGGTGGCCTGTAACCGCATGGTGGCGAGCTACAGATCGGCTCTAAGCACAGGTTGGTTCACAAAACAGGAAAACGTCTTCTGCTTGTGCTGAGGAGCCCCCCCACCCCACCCCCCTACACTGTTTCTGTATGTAGCTGTGTGATCTTCACCAGGTAGACGCTGACCAGCTGATCCTTTCTAATAAACAGGTGAGATGGAGAAACACATCCATCTGCTGGCAGACGTGGCTGGCGATTGGCTGACCATTCACCCAGTGAGGAAGGACTTGTACCTGAAGCTGAATAAGAGCATGGAGCTCAGCACTGTGATGGACAGAGTGAACAGCAGACTCCGAGAGGAAGAGCGACTGTGTTGATCTGAGGCCTGGTGGCCTTCAGTGACCGTTTGTTTGAATAATACACTGATCTAGGCGCAGCTCCAGGACAGCAGGTGGTTCCAAAGGGTGTTCTCCTGACATGTTTGTTTTGAGCCCACTTTTTCTTTTTTTTTTTTTTTCCCTCCACACGGATGTAGTGACTTTGTTATTCATGGATCACGTTTCTATGCAGTAAACTAATTTTGTATTTTAGCTTTGAGTCACTGTTTGATGATCACTGCTGTGTTTGAACATTAAGTGCTGCCACCAGCTTTCTTTTTGTGTGCGGTCAAAAGTAGTGCATTCATCACGAGGAAGGGATGGCGGCACAAGCGGCGTACCAGGAGCACAGGGGGCTACTGGGGGCGTTTGTGGTTGCACCCCTTTGTAATATTCTCATCATTGATACCAGAACATAAAATGGGTTCATTCACACACTGGAAGTAATTAGCTGATGGAAGTCAGAATGACACCAGAGGACAAGTAAAGGCAATGATTTGATTTGCTGTTGCTACCACACCAGGACCCGTTTCAGGTCGTGCGAACTGTGCGAACTGTGCAGTGTGCACTAGGCTGTACGACTAAACTCACCCCCTCAAGCAAAGCACAGCTGTGTCCACACCTGGATGTCTTGCGCTTCTTCAGAGCTATACAAGCAAATTTAAAATAATGGCAACATTTAAGACGCACACATGCACTTGACGGCATCATAAACCAGCATTAAGCTCGTCTGTCTCACAGATTGAATTTTAATTCAGCATTAGGAGAAAATGTTTCAGCATAGACCGTGATGATTTTCTTTCAATGGTAACAAAATGTTGTCGTCAACGGTAACCTGTTTGTTTTTAGACGTTACGTGATTTGACAGCAGTGGGAGATGAAAAGTACGAGTTGCACAGGTGTGTACTTGTATACTTTATTGCACACTTAAACCCAGTAAAGTTGGTTTTGGTCACTTGCAGTGGAACGTTTTTATTTTGAGTCATCAGTTGGAGCGTGCTGCGTGTCCCTGTACAGCCTGCATTTTGTATTCTTGGTCCTGTCGGTCTCACCTGCTCTCCCTCTTATGTACATCATCTCCAACACTGACGCAGTTTTCCCCCAGTGTGGACGTAAATGTGTTCGTGGACCTTCTGTGTCTAACAGACTCGTAGGCATGGCAACTGAAGACTATGAACTTAATACTGAATCAGGGAGAGAACTTTGTGTGGTTTGAGTTTGTCGACGCCGTTTAGCTCCTTGAGTTCGATGACCACCATGCAGCCCAGAACGTCAGCCTGCTGTTTCTTCATCAGTTCAATGGCAGCGTACAGCGTCCCTGCAACACACAAATACACAGCTAAGAGACAGCAATCCCCTAAAAGTAACATGGAGGAGAGTCATTAAGGCCAAAGACGTGCATCCGAACAATACTCCCAACAACCCAATCTGCTTTAAAAGCTCCATTTGTCTGGTTTCTCTCTACGGGGAGTTTTTATGACCTGATATTGAAGTTTTATCAGGTCAGGGGACCCAAGCCCTTCAGCACAAAGCTCTCTGTTTTCCACAAGATGGTGTCACCATTCCAGGGAGAGCTCTCAGACCTCATTACCTCTGAAGTTTAACAACTGAAGTCTGTCATTCTGTGATAAGCACCAATAAAGAAGTCCTTTCCCCCCCTGTTGGCTGCAAACATTAAAATAAATGTGTTGGTCTGTCAGCATCAATATAACCCAAAACAGAGCAGTTGTTAGTATTTCTGGACCTATAGACGAAACTTTGATGCAGAGTAAGTCTGAACTACACAAACATGGTGCTGGTGCTGCAGCTGAGAGAACACAACAACGTGTCCTTCAAGCTGAGCTTGGAAAGCCCGGGTTGACTTTAGCCTACTTTCTGGTCCCGTGTCCTGCTCTGCGTTTCACAGACAATCCTCCAAAATGACAGCTGCCCCTGGATGTGCATGACTTTATGGCCAAAACAGGGAAGGAAGCAACAACGGAGTTCACCAGGAGCGGGAGGAGCATGAAGATAATCGTCACAGATTAACATCAAAGTATGAAAAGTGAAGCCGAGTCCCTCTCTGAGCTTTAGTGGTGCATCCTGAAACTGTCCAAGGAAATCACAAACTGAATGTCACCGCTCGCAGAGGATGATGCAGATCCTATTCCAACTCTTCATCACGACGCTGCCATTCATGAAAAGAATTAAACCAGAGTCACAACCGGAGACTAGAGAAATCAATTCTAGTAATATTCACGTGTCGGCCACGTGCCTGAACATTAACACAATTCCCTACAAGCGCTCTATGCAGCGTCTTTATTTCAAACGTTTTAATAAACAGCTACGCACCACAGCTGTTTGTAAATGATGGGGCAGCTGCTGTGACGAGCCCCAATGTGACCCTCATCACTGCATATGTCATACGGTAGAACTTCCAAAATGGAAGAACATGTTACGGATGAAAGTGTGACCTCAGTAAATGCTTCCCGCCTCCCCTTTCCAGAGATTTGTGAAACCGGGTGAACCACAGAACGCAACAAAGTGTCTTTAAAGAAGAAATCTACTTTAGATAAATATGAATTTTTAAAAATACTTTTTGAGATTGGACTTCATATTATTGATATTAAGTAGCCAACTGGCCGATGTGTTGTCATTAAAAAAAGTAGATGGGGGTGACGTATGAGACTGAGAACATTGTGCATATTAATGTAAATTCTGTTATTGATTTCTAATCTCTACATATTACCTTGGCAGCATCAGTGAGACCAATGACTGATTCGTTACTTTTGTGGTGGCAGGGATCAAAGCATTTCACAGATCACACACAGTTACTGTTACTGTGATGACATCATAATGTTAGACGGATTATCGAATGCTCCAGTAAAAGCGTTAGTGCCCGTCAGCAAATATTGACTTGTATTCGTGTTTCTCAGTCAGATTGAATCACATTTAACTGGCAGTTTCTCACCTCCAGTAGCCAGGAGGTCATCGATGAGCAGAACCTTTTGTCCCGGAGCCACTGCGTCCTCCTGGACCTCTGCTTCTGCCTGGAGGAGCAGAGGAAGCACCACTTTGAATTAGATCTGAATGTGGTCAAGCATGCTGGTTGCATCGAGCTCAACGAAGCAGCAGAGACTGAAACAGTTAAAGGAGCCAAACTGAGTTCCTTAGAAACTCGCTTCTGCATGATGAGATCTAGCAGTGGGATTCTGTCTGGAGCCTTTAACGTGTTGCAGCATCTCGCTCTGCACAGTATGTGAATCTCTCCTCGAGGGCCGGAGTCCTGCAGGTTAAGATGTGTCCTTGATCCACCACAGCTGATTTAAATGGTTAAACAACCTCCTCAACATGTCTTGAAGGCTGTGTCCCAATTCAGAGGCAGCATGCGCCAGAGGACCCTGCCTCCGCGCTCCACCGCGGACGTGTGCTCCGAAGGCCGGAAGTACGGGGCTTGTGAAATGGGACTGGAGGACAGTCTGAGTGTCACACTTCTGTTTAATCAGTTTGTGTTTGACGGTCGTTCAGCTGTGTGGAAACTTTCATCTGAGCCAAACCGATTTACTCAGGAACAAAAAACACTGTGTAGCCGCGAGGCTGTGTCCCGTGTTTTCACTCGCGGACGTTATTTGAAGAGGACAATAATAAACTTTCAAGGAATCAGCGTGGCCGCGCTATGAATTCTGGGATATGGTGGATAACGAAGAATACACCTGACCCATCCTTCAAATTCAGAAAAATGGAGGAGGCATTTGTCGGCAGCATTTGGAGGTGTCTGAGAATTGGGACGGCCTTCGTCGCGTCGCTGTGACGTAACCAGCCCACACACGCAGCCTCCGGAGGATGCTGCCTCTGAATTGGGACACAGCTGAAGTTCTCCAGAGGCCTGCTTGGATTCAGGTGTGCTGACCCAGGGTGTTATGTAAAACCTGCAGGACGCCGGCCCTCGAGGCCTGGAGGTGGAGACCCCTGGCGTAGGTTGAGGGTGTGTATAAGATATTTCTGCAGAATAGGATAGTGACTCTGACTCTGGTGCCATCTTGGACTGGACAGAGACTCTGTGTCTGGCTTGTGGAAGGGAGGGATTGAACTGCCCCGTGGAAAAGAGGATTGAGGATGAACAAGTCAAGGTCCAAAGATACATACTGCAGAGGCCAGGAATTTAGCATTTCCTCCACTTCTATGAGGATTGTCCTCAGTCCTAACAATTGTATCCTGACCACCCCCCTCCAAACAACACAAGCATCCTTTCAGGGTGTGTGTCCTTGTGTCCTTTACCTTGCCATACTCCAAATCATAAGCTACAGAAACCGTGGCTCCAGGCAGTTTGCCTTTCTTTCTGACCAGGACGAAGCCAATGCCTAGCCTCTGGGCGAGCAGAGGCCCAAACAGGAAACCACGAGCATCTAAACCTGTCCACACACAAACAGCAATAATGAGGTGGGAAGAGCAACATTTACATTAAAAGGACACATTAACAAATGGTGAGCACGCTGGGTCACAAAGTGCAATGGGTAGTGGAAAGGTCAGTGTGTAGATCAGGGGTCACCAACATGGGGCCCGCGGGCACCAGGTGGCCCGCAAGGACCACATGAGTGGCCCGCGGGCCTGTTCTAAAAATAGCTCACTATAACAACTTACCAGTAAGCTGCATCTATTTGTATTTCTTTTTGTTGCTATTTTTTTAAAAACACAATTGCATTGGTGTCAATTTGTTAGAGATAATATATTAAAAAAATGTTTATTATTAAATATTATATCAGTGCTAGCTGGTCTCCATGGAAACAGTTGCCATAATCAGTGTCTTTAGATCAGGGGTCACCAACCTGTGTGACAGTCAGAGCTACCAGTGTGACACACACTTCTGAAATAACACATTTCCTCAGTTTAACTTTAATTATATGTTATCATTAATGATATTCATCTATGTGAAGACACTGGTTATGGCAACTGTTTCCATGGAGACCAGCTAGCGCTGATCTAATATTTAATAATAAACATTTTTTTTTATATATTATCTCTAACAAATTGACACCAATGCAATTGTGTTTTAAAAAAAAAATAGCAACAAAAAATAAAAATAAATGCAGCTTACTGGTAAGTTGTTATAGTGAGCTATTTTTAGAACAGGCCCGCGGGCCACTCATGTGGTCCTTGCGGGCTACCTGGTGCCCGCGGGCCCCATGTTGGTGCCCCCTGGTTTACATAGATGAATATCATTAATCATTAATGATAACATATAATTAAAGTTAAATTGAGGAAATGTGTTATTTCAGAAGTGTGTGTCAAACTGGTAGCCCCTCACATTAATCGGTACCCAAGAAGTAGCTCCGACTGTCACACAGGTTGGTGAGCCCTGCTGTAGACTGTACATTCAGTTTAAAGGCCTCTGAGTGGTAAAGCAGACTGAAAGAGTCTTCCTGTAATACACCAACTCTGCAAACTCCACCCAAACTACAGCAGTTAGAACACAATGTCTTACATACAGCTGCACAAACTGAAGTGGGCTTCCCTAACACCAGGCATGAGATACAGTTGGCTGAGAGGATATTTCAGGTAAAGTTAAAGATACCTTTAAAAGCATAACAGTTAAAATGACAAAGCGCTCTGTGTTTGTTTTTCTTACCTACAATCAGATCAACGTGCTGGTGATTGTTCCTCACATGTTCCTCAAACAGGTCAGTTACTGCTTTAAGGGCAGCTGCATCCTTGAGGATGGGACAAATATCTCTGCAAGATTCAGACACAATCAGCTGGGAGCATTTCCTGCCTGGCAGATAGAGAGCTTTTAAGACTCCAAATAGTTTTTGGTGGTTTCAAAATCAGATATATCGGACTTTTTTTTTTCTAAACAAACAGGGAAGTTGCCTTCTGACAGAGAAATAGTGCAACATGAGCACGAGACAGGAGGAACACCCTGAACCCATGCTGAAGGCTTTTTCTCCGGTCTCTTTACTCTGTTAATCTTCATTTATTGGCGGTTATAAATCCCAATACCGATATATCAGCAAATTCCTCTTATCAGCTGATACTGGGATTAGCTGTGGCTCAGGAGGGATTAGCAGTTCATCTACTAATCAGGGGGACTGGACCGCCACGCAAAGCGTCAGGCTTAAGTAGCATCCAGTCCTTTTGGATGGACGCCAGAATTATAAACTGTTGATTTCTGCTCTATATTTGACATTGGAGTGACAACCCAGCCTTTGACTTGTAGGTTCAGTACAAACTGAACAAATACTGCGAGTTATTTGAACTGAACAAACCTGCAGCTGAATGTTATATCCTTGGGCTGTGTTGGGTCTACTTCTTCTTATTACATTATACATGCTACCCGTAGGGAGTACTATTAGAAAACACTGTTTACATCTTCACTGCTGGAAGGATGACACCCAATCAAACTGGTCCATGAGCCAGGTGACACAAATCAAATAGTTAAACTACGTGGACGTCTTAAGCCTGCATCAGATCTGAGTGAAACACAGTGATCAAAGTGTGGCAAGAAAATAGTGCCAACATCAACACCAGAAGCTTAAACGTTTTTTCACACTCATTTGCATGATGTATTCCTTATTAAACAGCTCATTGTCACGTTTAAAGCCTCTCAAGTTAACCTCTGAATATTTCTTTGATTATAGTGAAGGCTCGTCGGTGCTTTGAGCCATTGCGGCATCCTAATAGCAATATTTGATAGGGCTTTTATTTTGAAATGTGGGTATCACTGAGGCCGTTTACGGTCTGTGGTCCAAGTTCAGGCCGTGGAAACAGTTGCAGCTCATATGTGACAGACTAAAGCCGCGCGCTGCTTTCACTTAGAGAGCCCCAGCAGCCTGCGCGTGCACAGCCAGTGTGGCAGTGAGGGGGCAAGAAAGCGTGAATGAACGCACTGCTCACCCCCGAAACACACACACACAAACACACACACACACACACACACACAGACAGAGGCTGTTCCAAAGTCTCACAGTGAGGGCAAAGTGTGCTTCCTGGTGCCCTCGCACCGGTAACCATGGTTACAGCTCTCAGAGGCCTATTTCTACCCGCTAAGCGTGTAAGATCAGCGAACAGACCTGAGGTCTGCTGGGGCCTTTCGAACAGCACCGTGGTGTCCTACCTGAACAAGATCCCTTTCTTGGGAAAGTCCGGGAAAGCGCGGACGTGTCTCTGGACCAGCTGCAGCTTTTCCTGCCAACCCGCCGCCATACTGAACGCTCCTTCTTCTCTCTCCTCCCCACGGCGTGCACTGCTCACACACACACCATTATCGCCCTCTTGTGGACAGAAGGCAATGCTCGGCTCGTTAAAGCTTCCATGAAGATGAAAACTTGAAGATGTGTTTTAACACTAAACAATAAAAATATAGCATTAACAGCTGGCTCTTTTATCGGATAATAAATAAATTAGCAACACAGTTACCCTCCGTAGCTGCGCAGACATGTGTGCAGGTCAGCGTCAGTGTGCGGTAATGACGCAGCTCTGCTCTGCTTCTTAAGCCTTTTCAACATGACGTCAGTGATGGGACCTGGACACACCTACGTTCGTGTGAACACGCAGCTCGGATTAAGTACTGAATGAAGTTACTAAACGTATTCTGCATAGACGCCATTGATTGTTCCGACGTAAGCATTAGTCCAGTAGGTGGCGCTGTGTGACAGAGCTACAGCTTCTTGTAACTCGAGGAAGAAATGCGACGCTTCTTCTTCCTGTGTGGCGTGAACCGAGGAGCGTGTACAGGCTGTTGAGATGACACACTGATGTCGGTGTGTGTCACACTCGTGTCTGCTCGCCGTGCCGTGACTCCGGCATGTGTGTGCGCTGGATGGAGCGGGTGGAGGAAAGCGTGTGCCGGGGGGTTCAGGCGGGTCCTGTCCAGAGCCCGCAGCGGGACACGGCCCGGGGCCGCAGGTCAGTGCTGCCGCTGTCAGGACACACCAGACCCGGGCTGAACTCGAGCCTTTAAAGCAGCGTTTCGAGTGTCTACCCCGGAGCTTGCAGTAGCGCTCTGATCGCAGTTTGAACTCAGGTCAATCCAGAATATCTGCGGAGGGATACGTGTTGTGTGCTGTGGCAGCAAAAGCTGTAAGGTGATGAAAAGGGAGAATAGCATCATAAGAACAAGTGGCGCTTCAGCTTTACCATTGTTGTATCTACATTTCCCACAGCATTGAGCCCCCTTCCAATCAATCAATCAATCAATAACACTTACAGGAAGTGAACTCTAGTCTCACTGTGTTGTCTCTCTTCCAAGGGAAGCTGTTGCGGGACGGAGAGGACAGGAAAGCTGTGGTGAGCCTCCGTGTTTAATCTGAGTTTGTCACTCGGTGCATGCTGGGAATGGTATAAATGTGGGAGAGCCGGTTCTCATGTGGTACTAGCTGTCCGTCACAGCAGTGTCTGACAGTCTGCCTGTACGTTGCTGTGTTCAGATCTGTGTTGAGGGGAACATTGCCAGTGGGAAGACAACATGCCTGGAATATTTCAGCAAAACCAGCAGCATCGAGGTCAGTCAGAGTCTTTGTGCGGTGAAGTAGTGTGTGCGTTCCAGATTTCCAGTGTTGCCATTTGTTCATGAATGTATTCCTCTCTCCTCGCCTCTTCCTCGCAGGTCCTCACAGAGCCAGTCTGTAAATGGAGAGATGTCCGAGGGCACAACCCTCTGGTAACGTACATGACCGTGTTGTCAGCGTGCAGAGCTGATGTGAGCTGGAAGGATTCTTCCACAACATTGGATGCTTTTATGATGCTGCTTGATGCTGGTGCTTAACACCGCCGTCAGTGTCGACTTGTGTTGAGATGTGGTGAATGTAAACACCACGTCAGGTGTAAAGCTAGCCTCTGGGAGCTTTCCACCCAGGGTAGAAATGTTTCACCACAAGCTAACAGTGATCCTAAAGGCTTTCGTTTTTGCCAATTTTCCGCAAGTCATGAAAAAGTGCATTTTCATTATGCGTGTGCAATACAGGCAGCTTGTTTGTGCATGGCAGTGATGTAAGCTGCTGCTTGCACCAGGATCCATCCTACAGAGGTCTTCCTGAGGCACTCACTAAGCATTTCTAAATTCAACGATATGTGTATTAATGGTACTTTTGGATGACCAATTTGGACTCTTTCAGTCGAGCTGCTTTTGATATTTTCCATTTTGTCACTTTCTTCAGCATCATGACTAGTGCTGGGCAAAACCATTATTGTCCTCATCGATGAATGTAGTGATCAATGTTTGGATGCATCGATGAATCTAATGATATATGTTACTGCTAAGCAGCTTACATGAGTTTAGCATTTACGGAGGTTGGGTGTTTATCTCTGAGTGTGTGTCTACGTGGGGGGTGTCTGGATGAATTAAAGGGTAAAAACCAGCGTTAGTAACAAAGTTGAAAACTTACGGTCGTTTTATGATCGGCCATTTCCACCTTACAAAGCCGGCAAAGACTGAATCACTTCCTGTTCGGTTCAAATATCCCCATACTGTAGAACTGCGTGTTCGGGGGGCGTGGTTTAAGTCCACATGTTACCGCTACTCGCTGCCGCCATGTGTTTTTTTGAAAGTGGCGACGCATCGACGCAAATTGTTTACGTCGACGTAATCGATTGCGTCGAGGCGTTGTCCCAGCCCTAATCATGACCCCAACTTTCTATGTATGTCATCATATTCTGGATGAGGCAATCTTCTAAAATTTTCTTTTAACTCTGAAAGATTTATTACATTTAAAAAAAAAAAAAAAACCCCACTTGCTT
>VURO01001559.1:0-12334 GCA_015108175.1 Pelvicachromis taeniatus
ACTACTGAATATTAGTTATGCAGTATGCAGGACTGACAGCACATAATGTGTTCCAAAACAGCAGCCAGTGAAGGTGTAAATTGTGTCTCTGAACACCCGTGTGTGCACCTGTGTGGACGAGCGCGCTTGTATTCAAAAAGGCTTCTCCATGTAATGATTTATCAGAGGGTGTGGGGAGCCGTAGCTCCCTCCCCCAGTGTGTGAAACAGGCATGGAGGAGACCCAGGCCCCAGACAACCAGGGGGCCCCACAGTGAAAGAGCCCCAGGAAGACCACCCCAGGGGCAACTGTGCCACCCTCCTGGAAGGAGCTGAGGAGAGCCCCAGATGAGGGGTCTGCCAGCAGCCACGGAACAGAAGCCAGAGGGGGCCGTGATGACGTGCCCGTGGGCACGTCAGCCGCGCCAGGGCGGCCGGGCCTCACAAGTTTAATTCTAACATCCGTCCATTCGCTTCAGATTATCCTTTTTTCAGGGACGCAGGGGGGCACTGGACCCTATCCCAGCTGTCTTAGGGCAAGAGGCAGATTACACCCTGCACAGGTCGCCAGTCTGTATCTTGGCTAACACATATACACAGACAACCACTCGCACTCACATCTATGGGCAATTTAGAATTTCCAGTTAACCTATCCCCACTAACTGCATGTCTTTGGACTGTGAGAGGAAACCAGAGGACCCAGAGAGAACCAACGCAAACTCCACACAGAAAGACCCTGACCTCATGGTGGAATTGAATTCAGGACCTTTTTACTGTGAGGCAACATTGCTAACCACCGTGCTGCCCATTCTATCAGAGAAGTTCAATTATTGGCCCCACAGAAAGACTAAAAGATCAAATCATGCTGAAAAACAAAATTGTCTGGTTAAAATGTAGATTTTAGCGCTAACATGAGCTTGTGTGTATAGCAACACAAAAGAATTACACGGCTGAGGAGTTTGGCAAATTTTGGCACCTCATCCATCTACTCCTTTTATTTACTAACGTGATAATTACATGATTACATTCGTGAACATGATTTCACGCTGACAGCGGCACCAGAAACTTCCGGTGAGGACCAGGAATAAAATTCCCAGCTAAACTTTTAATTAGCAGGAAATATGTTTTGTGTCCACTGTGTTATACTGGGCCACCCTGTAAGCGTGCCATGCTTCAACAGATCTGCCTCATATCATTTCGTGTGCCAAGTTCATGAATGTTGTTGACGACGACTGTTAGTAACAGAGTCGAGCTTGCTATATGCAGAATGTGGGTGGCAGGCATTCTGTTGAAACTGAAGTCATTTTAAAAGAGCCAGAATCAGAATACTTTATTAATTCTGATTCTGGCTCTTTTAAAATGACTTGGAAAGCACTTTCCACTCCAGAAACAGAGTAAGCACCTCTGTGCCCAGTGAACAGTGCTCCTCTAAAGCCTTTACGTGCTTACAGTAGGAGGCAGTGGAATCAGTTAGATGGGTAATGACACACAGGTCTTAGCTACATGTGTGAAAAATTAGAATATGTCAATAAGATATTTAAATGTCAGGCAACCTGGCATTTCACCCACTTGAACCCACCAGTTTGTTTCTTATGCTATCCATAGGTCAGAATTTGGGGTTATTATCTCAAAATTGCAGGTTAGGTATCTCAAAAATTTGAGTTAAGCATCTCAACATTTCTACATACCAAGTAGGCCGAGTTAGTGATTCAAATTTTAAGATAAGAACTTATCTTAAAAATTGGGTGTCAGACTGTTCTTACACACTTTTTCTTTAAATCAATACGTAATCATTATGTTTGTGTCTGCTACTATCATCAGTGATCTTTTCCACCACAGGACACAGTTAGGTATGTTCGGTTCAGTTCAATTTTAATTGTATAACACCAAATCGCAATAAGAGTTGCCTCAATGTGCTTTATATTGTAAGGTAAAGATCCTACAATAATACAGAGAAAACCCCAACATTTAAATTGCCCCCTATGAACAAGCACTTGTCAACAATGGGAAAGAAAAACTCCCTTTTAACAGGAAGAAACCTCGGAAAGAACCAGGCTCAGGGTGGATCAACCATCTGCTGAAACCGGTGGGGGTTCTGGCCTGTAAACAGCTATAAAAGATGATCCTACTTTCACATCTCATGCATGTAGTGGGATATGTTCAGCAGGCAAAATGCTACTGAGGTGATTAATGTGTTGGATTCATTGTTTCCTGTGTCCTTTTCTCTCATTTCCAGTGGAAACATGCACTTAAAAGGTAATGAGCTCAAGAAACAACCGGAGAAAAAGTGCCCACCCAGATGATTTGCTGAGGTTCTCTTCACAAAGACGCTCTGTTTAGCTGCCTTTTAGAAACTATCATGTGAATATTGTAACTGGTTCATGATAAGAGCAGTGAGCTCTCAGTGACATTCCAACAGGAGACCTTGATAAACAGGCCAAGACAAACAGCACCCAGTTAGAACCATCTTTCTCTCCTCTCCTCTCCTCCCCTGTCCTTGATATCAGACATGATTGGTGAGTCTGGCTGCAGCAGGGAGCATGGGAAATCCCATTGGGGAAAAATTCTTTATCTTTATATGGTCTGGTTTAGTTTCTCCTCTAAATTGATGACCAAAGTGAATTTGTAAAGGCAAAGGTGAAGTGATTGTTAGCTTATCTTGGTGCATATGCCACTCAGCATTTTTTTTTTCTTCCTTTGTTTGGTGAGCACAAGATTAAGTATACCGTTAAGCAAAGTGTGTGGATGAGTTGGTACCACCTGTAAGGCCAGCCTACAATAAGAGCAGAGCCCAGGTTAAATGAGGCAGGGAGCTATTAGTGAGACGTTGTTCTTCATAAAGCAAAGAGGAGAATAAATGTGTGCACCATCTGCAGCCAGCTGCTTCGCCTCCTCTCACCTCTTACTGCAGACACATGGGGAATGACCTCATCGGGAACACAGCACTCTGTTGATACAGCCTCCGATTCTGGCCTGTAAATAGCTTTGTTGTCCTGGTTAAAGCCTCTCTAATGGATTCAACGTTTTCGGTGAGTCTGCGCTTCCCTACACGCTATCAATTTATGTTTTTTTAATTATACCCCAGTTACACTGACCCATGCATCTACCACCACCATCTCACGTGTCCATTTTTAATAAATGAAACCACATTCATTTTCTTTATAGGAGAGGACACTCAACTCAAGTGCCCTTTAAACAATCTGACTGTGGAGAATCATCAGTGTAATAAAACAGATAATGATGGCAGAATGTGTTCTCTGGGAATTTTAAATAACCAGTGAAAGGTATACATAAGTGCAAGTAGAGTTTTTATAACTTCTTTATTTTCAGCATATTAAAAATGGGAAACAGTCATATAAAAATAAAGTGACTCTGATGATTGTTCAGTCCGTAAATGGCTCCACACAAAAATGGACTTCAGATGTAGCTGATAATATTTTTGCAGATTATGGGCTGCCGGCTGCCTGACTTCATGAGAGCTGCAAAGCGGTAGAAGTCCGCATCGAGCTCATTAATGCACGCGTGTGACTGGTGGAAAAACGGAGCTTTGGACTGTGCTGCCACAACTGGACAGGACAGACGTTTTGCAGCATTGTCAGTTCTGTTAATCTGAGATTCAGTGGATCCCATCCTCACTTTGTCCTCCACACTCTTAGACAGTCCAACTAGTTTCCTCCTCATATTGACGAAGAAGGCTTTTCCCAGCCTAGGTCTTGAAGTTGGCTTCAGCTTGGTAGGCTCTGGACATTCTGGCAAGTCCATCCAGTTCTGTATGAGATCTGCAAAGCTGTTGTCACCTAAAACCAGAGGTTGGCGGTTGCGTCCTCTGGTCAATAAAGAGTTTGTCCAGTCCTCCGGGTCACTGGCCTCAAATGATGTCCATGTCTCTAGACAAACGTCGGATGTGGATTTGGGGCGAATACGTCCGCTTGGTAATCTTTGTGTGCGCATGCAGGCTGAAGATGACACCCGCACATTCCTGGTCCTCCTCAGATATACTCCATCATCCTGCCATGAGGCCTCGGAGTAGCCTGAATCAAACTCCAGACTCTTGTGACTGCTGGGGGAGGCCGTGCTCAGTCTGAACCCAAACCGGCTGCTAGAGTCATCCTCATCCTCCTCCAGAGGACTCGCCAGGCAGCAGGCAGAGTCGTAGGTACTGGCCGTGCTGGCATCAGACATCCGCAGGCGTGTGCGTTGCTCCCGTTGCAAAGCTCGCTGTTGACAAGCACGCGCCAGTGCCGAGTGTTGGACTAAGGCTGGGAGTTGAGCGTTGATGGGAGTGAGGGGGCGCCTGGCTGCAGGGCAGCTTTTCCTAAGTTGTTTTAAATCTTGCAGCGACCTCATCATATACTGCATCTGCTCCCGTAGGCAGTCACCGGAGTCACTCAGGCAAAGCTGCAAAGAAAAGAGTTAAGAAGTTGGCAATTACTCATATGATATGGAGCATGAATAAACCTAACAAAAGATGATGACTGGTAATTATTAATCCTTTTTAAATGGAGTGCTGGGTAAAGGTAGGAACAGGGACTATTTTTTGGGCACGTTCAAACTTGCTTGGAGTACTTTTCAGGCTATGAAAGAACATCCTTTCCTATTGTAATCTTTAAGGTCAGCTGACCTGCTGTTCAAAGAGCGCAGTTTTTCAACAAGTCAATTTCAAAAACAAAGGCTATATGTTTGTCCGTTAATTCACTGAACCACGCCAACAACTAGAGTGAACGCCCTAATTTCATTGACTCAGAAATGATTCAACTGACAACCCAGACAGATGTTATTCCAGAGAGAGACGTACTGCCCATAGTCAAACGACCTATACAAAAAAAAGTTGATTTCAGCTTAGCTACAGGGGTCCTGTCTCTTTAAGGGTGCAACATGCCTGCATATAAATTTCACCAGAGTAATACTCCTGCTTCCTCTCTGACTCAAAGGAGCAGATTGGTCAGAATCAGCCAGTGAACACTGGTGGCTCACTCTCAAACTTAAACAAGAGATCATGTGACAGTGAGTATGATAGAGTTTAAGAGCAGGGGTGAAGCACTAACAAAAAAAGAAAAGTGGGGTCTCATTTTCTTAAAGAAAAAAATTACACTTTACACTTTAATTCCCAGTTGCAACAAAGTGTGACATCAGTACAGAAGTAAGATATGAAGGGATAATGAGTAAACGAGGTAACCTGGCACAGTCCAACTCAATTGCAGGATTCTTGTCAATACAGTAACCTCTGAACCTCTATGACCCCTCATCTCTTAGTCTACTGCAGAATATGACCCTATTGCAAGACTTTATGCCCCCATTTTGCTTTTTATCATAACTCTGCAAGCTGCTGCACAAAACGTGAGGAAGTAGGGAACATGCACACATACACGAACAACATGTTCTATCATGAAAATCAAGCGACGTCCCTGTTGATCAAAACAGTGACTGTCTGGTAAACAGTTAACCTTCACCTTGCCTTTTTGTGAGGACAGAATTAACTCTCATCATTGTTCGGGCAAACCAATGCTGTGTGCAAAACTCACGATTTAACATGTTGCACGCGTGGAAAGACTGACTCTACTAGTCTATTCACAATATCCTAGAATGGCTTTAGGGTTTACACTTTTATAATAAAATAAATATAAAACAAACTTACCATTTCTTTTCCTTTCATCTGTAAAACTTAATATCTGCAAAAAATAAATGATGGAGTGGATTTAAAGCAGCGCCCCACAGACATGAAAAACTTGATAAGAAATAAATTACACTTCACAAAAGTATATAATAACAAGAGTTCAGGCTACACAGTGCTTACCCGTGAAAGTGACAGCTTCGTCCCATTAAGAGAAAAATGTCCCGATTCGATCAAAGCAGTCGCGGGATCTAGTGTCCCCAGTACGGAGTCAGCCCTTTCGGCTCCAGTCGCTTGATATGCTGAGTGAAAATTTCAGCCCCCTTGGCCTCCTTTTAGAGCTCCGCGCTCTGCAGCCAGTTACAACCACTTGCGTCTGAATGAGCCAATCAGGGAGCAGGATGCCCGCAGAGCTCATTTGCAAAACAGCAGGAGAGAGAGAGAGAGAGAGAGAGAGAGGGAGAGAGAGAGAGAGCGCGAAAACGTCTGTAGAATATAACACCCCACAACTCAATTCAAAATTTTTTTAAACATACCCTTCATCATAAAACACCGTTGTCGTGTAATGTTTGAACGCAAAGACGTGGGAAGATTTAACCCTTGACCTAGCCTTAGTGGGCATGTAGCATTTATAAATTATGTTATAAGACTATGCGAGATAGGAAAAGTCTTTCTTTCTATCTCTCTCAGAAAAAATAATAATAATTCAACTTTTACCTCATTTTAATTCACTTATTTTGTTGATAAGGCGTCACAGACCTGTAAAGGATCACTGCAGAACACTTTCTGGATCCAGAAGAACAAAACTAAATAAAACAGCAAATACTAGAAGTAGAAGTTTAAGAAGCTTTGTTTTGGTCAGAGCAAACCCATACCTTATCAGATGGTTAAAAAAAAAGACACATTTTTTCTTTCTTTCTGATGGCAACTGACTGACTGTTTCATATCCCCTGTGAAACATTTATATGTAATTAAACACTTTTGATTGTGTTTCATTTCCTAGCTCTTTGTTTCTTTCCCATGTGATTGTTTTAACCCGAACCTTGGCGCTCTTTTTCAGGTTACTTGTAATTTTAGTAGTGCTTGTTCAATTGGTGGCTTATTGTCCTCTCATCCATTAATTTAGAAGCAAATTACCTAAGTGTAAATTTAAATGCATGCCGCCACCATGACAGTCATTTGGCGCCCCACCTTCCATTCACAATAATGTGTATGCAAATGCGATGGGCTAACACATGCATTAAGTTGTTGGTCTCTGATGGCTCGCTGTTCAGGTGCAGATTAGCGCTCACAGCAAGCCTCAGAATAGCGGAGCCAGTTTACCTGTTCCAGAGATGGAACGCTACAAAAACTTGGCTTTGTGCATGAATCTATCAACCTGTGTGTGTGTGTGTGGCTCTGAATCTGCCATCTAGAAAAACCAAATTGACCTTACAATCTAATTATCACAAGTCTGTAAATTGTTTATTTTATAGGTGACTATCTGAGCGTACCCTGTAGGTTCTAAAGAACACCAGGCTTTTAGCAATGGGAATTATTTGTTTCCAAAAAAAAAGAAAAAAAAAAAGACCCCCATTACTAGTGGTTCCCCCTAAGAGTCCTTAAGTGTACACCATCTATCCCATACACTTTACAGGATGAATTAAGTAATTAACTATGCTGTGCTTTAAATGGAACTGTGATTATTTTTCTGCCCGGGCTGACCTTTCTTCTGAGCAACGCTGCTCTCCTAAATATCTAATGGACTGACTTATTGTACAAGCTGATCCTTAAGCAAATCCATCTCCAACCAGACCAGAGATGAACTGCTTAATATCTTCATTATAGTCCTGCCAATGCCTATTTTCAGTTTTCTCCTGTCATTTCGATCACAAATATTTTAGGATTTATGTTCATTACGGAAGCTGCTCGAGTAACTGAGTCAGAGGCACAAAAGATTCACTTTTATTTCACTTTTAAGCTGCACAATCCTCCTTGATGTAATCGGATGTGATTGTCAGAGAAGATCATTCATATACCCTGTTTTTGTATGTGACATAAAAAAGTCAGAAACCCAGAAAATATAAAAATCTGAGATGGCAAAATCAGACAAGATTTGGTGATGTGCCTGTGTGTAAGTAATTTCCCAGCCATTGTTTCCATTGTAAATGTTCACCACACATTCACAGTTATTTTGAGGTTCTTTATAATTCCTGAAGACGAAGGAAAGCTTTCTTCCTGCTGCTGGCTGGTTTTAAATCATTGGATCACAGTGAGAACAAAAGGCTCAAAATGCAAATGTAACGATCAGTTGTTTAGCACCTCACCTGCTGTTTACATTTACTGAATAGATGCCTATGCAAATCCGAGTGACACATTCATCCAGACTGTTGGAGAGCAATCCAACATTTAGTAGCACATGAGCATTTGCAACATGTCCCCTTGACTCAGATGAGAACTTAAAATAAAACCTTTAAAAAAACTGGTGACTGCACAGACACTTTGACATGATACCTGATGATTAAGGGACCTACTGTGTGCCTGAGATGTCACCCTGCCTTCATTCACAGAACAGGAGCGCCCTCTGGAGAAAATACTTTGCAAGGAAAACCGGTTTGAAAAGTACAAAAATGTCATGCTGATTTCCTGCATGCAGCTGACAAGCATTCTTATATTACCACCCCTATCAATGATAAATACTCCTTCACGAAACCTACATATCAAATATAGCAAAAATATATAGCATTACAAGTGTCAGTATTATCTATTATTTATAGGCCATAAAAAGTCTAACAAGCTTTGTCACTACTTCCTCCTGTCACAGCTTTTTCAAGACTGTATTATTGGTATGCTCCAAGCTGATGTGAACTTCTTGCTGTTTTCTATTCCCACTTTATCACTCTCATCAATCTCAGACATTTTCATGTCCAGGTAAACCGAACGTTGCAGCTCCCATTTGCCAATCACAAAACCTGATTGGTGAAGTGTTTATGAAGTCAATTTTCAATAAATAGCAGATGCATGTGAATGTGTGGTTTTTAAGACTCAACACATTTCACTGGAGCTACAATGCCTTGTACGCCTTTTATCCAACTTAGAGTAATCTCCTCAGATGTCTTACTTTACACTGTCCAAGTGAGGTGATTACATGAAGAGCAAGAAGAGCAGCAGGAAAAAGAGAACAAGACATTTTCTGCTCCCTGCCAGTGTTAAAATGCTTTTCGTGGTGATAGTTTTGTTAGAGATTGACCAAGAAAGTTGAATAGGGTATACATATTTGTTGATCGGCTATTATCGCTATATGCATGTGTCCACCAGATGGCAGTCTCGGCGTTTTTAAAGTTCGTACACGCCTCCTGCGTCAAACAGAAGACATGATTGAAGTCTTACTTTCGAATTAAGAAGACTCTTCCTCCTGTAAATGGAAAGAAACATCAAGCATAAGGAAAACACACTTTTTAGCACTTGTGTTTAACTTGTGAACGCCTAATGTTTCATATGTGAAAGACAGAGATTTTTGTGAGTTTTTGAGACTTCTACATCATCAGTGAGATTTTTCCCTGTGGAAAATCTAAAACACAATAATAAAAAAAATAGCACAATACATTTTTAAGCTTAAAAAAGGCAGATGTAGCAAATACAATAAAAATTAAGTCATGAAATAAAACTTTTTTAAACAAATTTGTCAGATGGTTTAAAAACTCAATTTAAAAAAAAAAAAGTCATTTTCTGGCAATTATATTATGGTTCAGGCTTTAAAGGGTTAATGCAGCACTCCTTTAGTCTTGCCTGGTCTAATATAAGGATTAGCTTATGATGGGAAATGCTGGTCAAACAGATATGCATGTGTACAACTGACTGTTGTACACATTACTGTGCAAAAGTACTGTAACCCCTCGTTTCTTTGTATTTTGTTTGGGAAATGGATGCAGCAATTACTGCGACTGGAACCCTATAAATACAGTACATCAGTTCATCTTCTAACAAGCTTAAAAATCATTCTTTGGTTTAACCATCTTTATTTTCAACACAGCCTAACCTCTCTTAGTCAAGCTGCAATTTCTGTAAGTAGTCTTCAGGAAAAGTTCTGCAGGCTGCTTGAAGGATATTCAAAGCTCTTTTTTTTTTTTTTTAAAGCTCTGAGGAGGCCAATCAGTAACCAATAGTTACACGTATTTTCTATCCAGGTAGGCTTTTACAAGATTTGGGATCATTGTCATGAACAATGAAGCCATTCCCAGACACTTTTCAGATGATATTGCAAAATCTGATGTCATTTTCCTCAAAATTTTGACAAGATCCCCAACACCACTGGCTGTGTAAACAAATTCAGGTTGATAGCTTGAATATACTGCTTAAATAATTCATTGGTCAATGTTAAAAAAAAAAGAAAAGAAATCCTCTGAAAATTAGTCATCTGCAAAGACTGGAATGAAAATTGGAGGGAAAAAAAAAAACAAAAAACAACTTAATGTGCAAACAGAAACTTTGAAAGACCTTCAGAAAGCCCAAAAGCTCAGAGAACTATTTAGTTCAGTCATCTTGGAAGCAAAACAAAGAGGGGTTGGTTCAAGACTTTTGCACAGTACTGTAGATATGTTACAGTTCACTACATTTGCCAGCTTTTGATCACTTGCTCTAATGCTAAAGTCAGTCATCTGTGGAGAATATAAGGCCAGGAGCATTCTTTGCTTTCACCGTGTCTAATTGACATTGATGAGCACAAAGATGTGTATTACTGGAGTTTAGTTCTTCCTCTGTGGCTGAGACTCAGATGGCAGAAACCATCTAATCAAAACCTGCTTAGCGTCTGACCATGGTATTAAAAATAACCCTTCAGGCATTTTACTAAAACCATCATCCCCCTGTTTGAATCATCAGTACAAATTTACAAAAAAAAAAAATATAGTATCGAAGGTCTCAGTGAACATTTTATTCAGTTATCACCTGAAACATGAACTCAGTCTGAAATGACAGCAATATTAACGTAACGCAACAGACAGGAAACCTCAATATACCGAGTCTGGTGATGTCTACTTTTATTTAAATTAAATCATATAGGAATTTTAAAGCATTTTATTATTTACCAAAAACACTAACCTCTTTACGGAATTAGATTTTTGTCTCTCATTAACGATCACAATACTACTCAGATATTCTAGGCAGCAGAGCACAGTAGGTCAAACAGTTCTGAAAGCATTTCTAAGAAATGGATGTAAACAGAAGTCAAGGCACAAATATACTGCAACAGACATGGAAATGATACTATAAAAGTGAAAGAATGTTAGGTACACACATACTTTAAATATTGTTTAGAATTTTGCCACAATTTCCCCCCAGCAGGTGAAGCCATTTTTTCTTTCTTTTTTTTAGCTTTTTAATTTTTTTTCCCTATTTTGTTTTGTTTTTGTTGGAATGTTACATACTTTGTGTAGATTACAGAGTTAATATTTGCCAAGTTGAGTCATGCAGAATATATAATTTTTGCTATGAATGATGAACTGATGTAAACATTATAAAAAAAAGCACTTTTTTAATGAATCATATTTTATGTCCATGCCTGTGCTTCAGCTCTTAAAAAAATAAGCATCATGTGATTAAAAGGTTAATAATTTGCACATTGGAATTTCTAAAAGTAAAATGAATGCATTTATATATATATATATAAAAAAAAAAAAACATTTCCCTCCTCTAGTAATTGAAAATAAAGAACAAAAATACAATAGATGTTGATTTTTGTGGTCATAGCCCAAAGAGTTAATAACACGAGCAACTGGATCAGCAATTGTTGAAAATCTGCAAGGCTCGTCAGGTTTTCAGTCTCTTAGGTGTCTTTATAAAAAGCAGATCAAAGCATAAATCGTGGTTGGCCAGTGCAGTCATTCATGATCCGTGTATAATCCCCCATCGCTATGGTCAGAGCGGTTCAAGTAATCTAACAGAAACACAGAAAACAAACAAAAACATCTCAGTCATTTTGGTTCATGAATCCATATAGGGCTCACGGACTTCAAGTGCTTTCTTCTTTTGACTCACCTCGACTCTCAGACTGATTTTCAGAAAAGGCCACAATCCTTCAGGTTGTTCTTGATGATGACGTCGGTGACGGCATCAAACACAAACTGCACGTTCTTGGTGTCAGTGGCGCAGGTGAAGTGGGTGTAGATTTCCTTGGTGTCCTTCTTCTTGTTCAGATCCTCAAATTTGGTCTGGATGTAAGCCTGGGCCTCCTCATACGTGTTGGGGCCTGAGAAAAGTTTCAGGAGAGCTTAATCAGTGTGAAAAAGAAGTCAAATCGTTTTGCTGATAGGCAGAGACAGTTTCACTTGGCACTCATCCAAATCGGCTCCTTTCCAGCAATTCCTACAAATCAAGTATTATTTCCTTATCCTGCATTGCAGGTGTGCATGTAGTTCAACTTGTACCTTTAGCATGGGTAGGCTGTTACATTTAAGTCAAAGTAGCCCCCATTTCACTTAAGAATCTCGGGGAATGTTGTTTGCACTTTTCCTTTCTCACATGTGACGGATGCGAGTTCACTGTCTGCTTCTAAACAGTTCTCGGGTGAAGGATTTTCCTGATTAGAGCACGCAGTAGGAAGGAAACATTTGCATTTGCTTGCACTGCACTGACGTTAATTTTTTTAATTTAATATTTTCATAAAAGATTTGCGTTCCCTTCTTCTGCAAATGCAGTTTGGTCATTTCTGGCTTAGTGGAAAGAAAGTGGGGAGGAGGGGAGTAAAAATTACAACCTGAAGGTTTAA
>VURO01001559.1:12354-37719 GCA_015108175.1 Pelvicachromis taeniatus
TTTGTTTCGGTTAAAAAAAAAAAAAAAAAAAAAAAAAGGAACTAAGAAGAAGAACTAAGCACAAGAAGTATAAACTGGGGCTAGATTTTGTTTCAAGATTTCATGAAAAGCACAGCTTGACAAGTGAAAACAAGTGCAAGTCTCACAACTGCAGAATGTTTACATGTTTATGATTTTACACAGTTGCAACATTATCGCTGAGTTTGCTGTAAAGAATAAACACAATGATAAATGTGTTCATCGCGGTGTTTGTGGCCCTGTGTTTGTATTGAGGCAGTCATACTTACCATTGTACTCAGGGAAGCAGATGGTCAAAGGGCTGTGAGCAATCTTCTCCTGAAACAGGTCCTTCTTGTTGAGGAACAGGATGATGGACGTCTCCGTGAACCACTTGTTGTTGCAGATCGAGTCAAAGAGCTTCATGCTTTCATGCATCCGGTTCTGGGTGGGCCGGGCACAAAGATAAAGAGATTATTAGTGAACACTACAAGACCACACAAAGGAAATGAACTTACTGAAACCTCTGCCTTCCTTCCAATTCATTTCATTTTCTTGGGACCGGACTCCAATGTGAAGTTCAGCAACTGCTTTGAACCCTTTCATGTATTTCATCTTAAGATGAATAAAATACTTAAGAAAAAAATCCTGATTGAGGTTGTCATAATTCATGCATGAAAGGGTTAAAAAAACAATAATTACAATGAAACACATCATACATCTATAGTAACATTAAACGACCAGTGGGTGGCAGGTATGGAGTGACACATCAGTGTCCAATGTAGTTTTTTATATGCAAGTAAACCATCAACACTGACACAAATACAAGAAAACAGCCTTTGAATAGCTGCCCACTGTAGTGACCACTATGCGTGAAAGGGTTAAGTGTTTACTCACCATCTCCTCATCCTCAGCCAGGACCAGATCATAAGCACTCATGGCTACACAGAAGATGATGGCTGTGACTCCCTCAAAGCAGTGGATCCACTTCTTCCTTTCTGACCGCTGGCCTCCAACATCAAACATCCTGTACAAAGAGTGTAGACATATTCTTATGAGGTGGATGGGACTCAGCAATGAAGAAAACATTTTAAGGTCTCTCGACCTAGTTTCTCACTTCTTCCTCTTTTCAGTATGGGGTGTTTGCTGCACAGGCCTCTGTATTTCCCTGCCTCCTGAAGGCATTTCAGCACAGTGCAGCTGCACCGGTAACAAGACGACTTGAGGCTGAGGCATGGTGCGGAAGGTTTCTCACTAAGATTATGTATAATTTATTCATGAAGATGGAGAGGACTTGGATGCACGAGCGAGGATGCTCATCGACTCTGCCAGACTGAATATTCTTTTCTTTTCCAATATTTAAAAAAAGAAGCTTTTCAGCTTCTCAGAAGATATAGTTGACCATTTGTGACATCTTAAAGCAATGCTTGTATTATGACAGTGTTCTTCCTGCTGAGCAGTTTTCACTCTGCAGAATTTGATTCACTACAGCAGCACTCGGGCTGACTGAAGCAGGGATCTTTATAACAGTGACACACTTTACACCGTTTACCCCACCAGTGTGCTCATTCACAGCACTGCTTACATAAGTCAAATATATCATACACTCCAGCACGAAACTGCATTAGGTAAACATGTTTGCATGGATTTGGTTAATGTCCTTCACAAAGAATTACTTTATATATCCAGACACGAGTGTGATACCTTCCACACGGGAGCCACATACCGAAACACTTGTTTTCAGTAAACCCTGAGTGAAGAGGTCTTGAATATTTTACAAATACTTTCCTCTGTTATTTCCAAAGTCTTAGTGATGACTACTCTGCGCATCAGATATGCAGTATAATGTGTTTGTGTGTGGTTATAGCAATGAGAGATACATAATTAGCAATAATCACAAACAAAAACATTTCTGAGAAGCACGGCTAGAAATCAGTGTTCAAATTTCCAAAACGGCAACAATTTGCTTTCCTTAATAAATTCTTTCACTGATGTGTATAATCCTTCAATGGCAACTATTCAGTCACTAAAGTCCCACATGTTTCCCACAGTTTACTCGCAATCACTGATCGATCTTTTTGCTCATAACTGAAGGTTTTCCTCTTTTTTTTTCACTCTATGAATAATATGTAGAAATGTGACATTACAGTACAGTAATGGATGGCATGAGCTGTTAAAGGTTAAAATAATACTAATAATAATGGCCTCAATAATGGTTCAAATGAGCAGCTGCTCTGCAAACTGGAAAAAAAAATGTTTTCCTTTCTGAGAATTTTATGACTTTCAATAAAGAGGAAACATTGTGTGCTGCAAAGAAGTCACAACAGTCACAGTGCAAATATAAAATCATGATTCATAAGCCTCTAAACACACTTTCACACTTTGGCTCCTTTGACAGTATTTAAAAAGTCACTAGAAGTGGCGGACCCCAAACGCTCTGAGGTCATGCATATAAAAGTCAAAACCTGACTTACATGACTTAAGCTTTTATCAGTTAGGAACCTTTACACAGTCACTTGATTTGCAATTAAAACAGCTAAAATAGCTAAATAAGTAAATAGCAGCTGAAAATGGTTCTCAGGAACACAAGATTTTTAATGTGACATGTGTCCAAGACTTTATGGACCTCTACACAGAACCTTTTGATGACAACTTGTAGTCAAAGCAGTAAAGTACAAATTTCAAAGAAAGGAGTTTTTATGTACATATTAAATCGAGTTTAAAGTGAGACTGTAAAGCCTGGAAGATCAGATTAAGCTTCGTTGCTTTTGTTCAGTAATTTTTTTTCACCGTCATAATTTAATGTTATCAACATGTAAATGAAAATGCTCAGAGCAATCAGAAAAATACTGGCAATCGCCAGCACTCGGCCTACTAGTACACACACCTATCGTATCAATTTAAATTGTTTAAATTTAAATTGTTCTCCAGTTGTCGCATTTACAAGATTATCCTAAAACTTGACCTCTGACCATGACCTTGAGGTCAAGGTCACCAAGATTCAAACTTGTCCAATTTTTAGCAGCTGCACCTATGGTATCAATTTCAAACTTCTACATTGCCTCATTTTTTGAGCTATCACATTTACAAACTTGCATATCCAAACCGCCCGTCCAACAAACCCCATCATCCTCTTATAGCTGAGGGATAAAATTTATATAATTAACTGTATTATTAGATAAATGTAAAATTGCTGACTCATCAAATACATGTCTTTTAGTTAGCATGCTAAAACAATGATTCACTTTTAACGTTTAAACAGTTAGGGGACAAAAGAATACAAAGTTAAAGCCTAATGTATCTTTTGTAATTCTGAATTTTGTTTCATAAAATTAGCTTAAAGAGCCAAGAAAAAGAGTAAAAGAAGCCTTACTTGAAGTGCAAGTCCTTGAAGGTGAAATGTGTTTCCACAATGCCTGTGGTCTTGACTCGAGTCCGCAGCACATCTTGCTGTGTGGGGATGTAGTCTGGCTTGGCTATCCTCTCCAGGTCATTAAGGTAGCTGATGGAAGGATACAAACACATTATTATTTATCAACCTTGGAGCATCCTCTGCCCACCTAACAAAGGGTGTTTTATCTTCAGATACTTTGTTGAGGTAAGATGTGAGAGAGTGTTCTTTCTGGTTCAAAGCCCCATCTGTTCCTGGAGACAGACGTGAGACATGTCTCATGCTGGCAGTAACAGCACCAGCAGCACATTGCTGTCTAAACACAGACGAATTTATGATCGTATTACATGTGTTGACATCCTGTCAGAGAACACCACAAGACTGCTCGTCCTTTACAGTTTCTATCTACCCAATCACATTTTATAAAAATACTGTCACAAATAGCTGAAGTGGACTTCATGGGCTTTTCCTAACTTGAATTTTAAATGCAGACAATTAATTATGTTACATTTAAGACAGCATCTTAAATGTAACATACACAAAATTGCTCTAAACCAACGGAAAATCTGTACAAATAATATTGGAAGCTTGCTTTAAAGAGCAAGTCACAACCTAAGGTTAGAAAAAGCTAAAGTGTTTTTCTCATCAAACATTCAGCAATCATAAAATAATGCTGTACGAACAGCAGCTCAAACACAAAATTCTGCTGAGACACTGAGATGTTAGTCTTTTAACAGACACGAGCACAAAGGGGCAGTGTCTTGTTTATCTCATCTCAACTCATAAACTACACAGAAAGAGCCACAGGGCGAACATAGAATCTGTCCATCTTTTAATTCAGTATTCAGCTGCATTTAAAAAAAAAAAAAGAAAGAAAGAAAGAAAAAAAATGAGTTACTGTGCAAGTGTTGGAACTTAATTTAATATTCTACAACACCACAACCCAAGTGTAAATATTTGAGCCTTCACACCACTACTCATTCAGCATGCCTGACAGTGTAATCATAATCCCACTCAGCCCAGAGAGTGGTTTAGGCTACTTTTGTAGTCCAGACATCAGATTTAAGAGTGTTTGGTTTGATCATTATGTTTATAAATCCTGTATATTCAGAGAATTTGCAGTTGTTCTTTTGGGAGGTTGGTGGCTTAATTTATTACAAAGACGTTTAAGACACTTGGCACATGGCTACAGTACATCTGTAGAGTGGCACACTAGAAATATTGCTGCACTCATAACAATTACAGCACAAAGAAAAAACAGTTTAATGACAGCCACGGTTTCTTGATTCTCAGAATATTGTAAATAATGAAACTGGAGCTGTTCTGCTGCGAAAACTATGTACTGACAAAATTTCTCAAATATGCCAAGCATCTTTTACTCAAAGAGTGAAATATGTGTGCTAGACCAACACTGACCCAGCTTATGTTTATAGATGTGAATGAGAGAAAGTAATAAGCTTGGCCTGCCAGGTTAAACCCACTTTTAAAAAAAAAAGAAGAAGAAGAGACCCAGGGTGTGATAGAAGAGAGGCCTCGGTTAATGTGAGCTGTGCCATTCTCTCTCTCTTTTATCTCCCCCTTTTCTTTCTCTCCCTCTCAGCAGGTGCTCAGATATGGATTATGGTCTAGTGCCAGACTCATTTGGTCCTCAACCTACTCACTCTGCTCTCTATAAAAGCAATGATGAAACGCTGTAGTGTCCACACTCAGAGGTGCTAAATGTGAGGCTGTGTTAGCAGTATGTTTCAGGGTCCCCTTAGCTTTAACAAGGGTAGTGAATACGAGACTGAGATGTTATGATTATACAGGCCAACACAAACACAGAACAATATTATTCTCCCTCGATGTTAATCACCTTGAAGGACTTAGCACTACACTGAAACCTCACTGCACAACCTGGAGGTGTCATCGATCAAAGTGTCATCATTAAAGGGTTTCAATTTAAACAGAAATCAGTGCTGTTAATTGTTGCTGAACTTTGTAGGGATATAGTGGTTAACAATGCTCTCTATTCCCCAAGTCTCCCCGAGGCTCAGCGTGATAACAACCTCTCACCTCTTACCGGTAGCGTCTCGCATTTACCTCATTCCCTTCCTATTGTCACGCCAGTAGATTAGAGCAATGCAGCCAACAAATGGGGCACTTAACAGATAAGGGTCATTGAGCTAATTAAGACCAGCAGAGAGACTGGACTCTGTTGTCCGTATAAGGCGAAGCCACTGATAAAATTAAACACGGATGTCTTCAGTATTAATCACAATTACCGGTCCCTGTGCAAGCTCTGTCAGTATTTGATGTGATGAAGTAGAGAAATGTAGGACAATATTAAAAATAACAAAGTGGAATCTAGCATACAAGAAAGGTCAAAGTAGAAAAGCAAAATAAATAAATAAAAAATACAAGTAGAATCAAAGTAACAAAATGTTTGGATATTGGGCATTACCCTGATAGCAGTAATTTTTCAACTTTTGCTCTAAATCCAGATTAAGGAATGGATTCATAAATGAATTAACCATTGGGGTTTTATTAAAAACATCTTACGAGATACACCCACAAATGTCTTCTTGTTCTTTCCACTCCCAGGTTATTAAGGCACTTACTAGGCCGCAGAGTCATTTAGCTGGTACTCTCGGGCCCGTGTGAAGCAGCTCTGGACACCGCCATCAGCCCACAGTCGTTGGATGATGTTAGCCAGGTCCTCTGGCAGGGTGCCCTGCTCCTCTGCCGCTCCTGACAGCGCAAAGAGTTGGCGAGCATCATCCTAGCGCAAAAAAAACAAAACATACTCATCAATATATAAAAATGCATTCATTCTTATTTTTCTTCACTGGGGAACAAACTGATAAGTTTGCACGACTTTGCTTTCACATGGCTTCCATTGTTTTTGTAGTTTTGTATGAAACAATAATCCTAGCTCAGAATTTGATAATTACAAAATATGAGATAACAACTTCATTAGTTAGGGCAAAAATCTGAAAAAAAATTATTATTACAGTAAAACCATCAATCACTGAACCACAGGATTATTTTTAAACCAGTTGACAAAATTGAAACTTGTATTTATTAAAGCGTACAGCCGAGATTCCTTGGGTTACTGATATTCTGAATGAAATCAGTTATTAAATTTGATAACTGCCCCAGAAAAAACAAACAAACCTGCTGTTATTCCACATATCCTGTGTGCGCTTATGGCAATTTTGCTTTTTAAAGACTGTGCTATTTTTAATTGATGCCGATCAAGATATCAAACTACAACCCCTACACACTTCTGGTTTCATAACCGGACAACTTCTTTTTCTTTCCACATTACGCAACTTGAATTTCCTGTAACTGTATGACCTTCAAACAAGTCAATCATCTGGCTCGGTTAATGATTCTCACGGCTTCATCCAGGCATACCCACAAAGTGATGGTAAAAGTACGTGTAATGCTTGAATTCTCTCTCTTTGTGTCCTCTGTGTCAGTGTCCTGCGGCTCGCCCTTCCTCCTCGCAGTCAAGCTTACGGGAGGTAAACAATATTCTGGATTGTGAAAACTCAAATCCCTCAGTGATGATTAAAAACAGGTATGTTTTTTAGTGAACTCAGCAACACACAGACATGCAAAAGAGTTGTGCACTCTAAATCTTGTGAATGCCTCAATGTTAATGTGACTAAGATTAATCTGAAGGAGTATATGTCTGAAAGGGCCTTAACTGGTCCTATACCAGTACCTTGCACACATACCTATTTGGTAAACAATGAAAAGGGCATGTACACACAAGGGTAGAGTATAGCAGTTTGCTTCTTTTTGACTTAAATGATTGAAAATACAGGATACTTAAAAGCAGCTCACTTTAATAGGGGAAATGCTGAACTTAAAAACTACATTTTAATACTGCACTTTGTCCAGCAGCGCTTACTACCTTGGCAGAGCCAATCCTGACACATAACAGGCAGTGTGAAAGCCCCCCCCCCAACACACACAAACCTATGTTTATACAGCTACACCGAAATAAAGGTCACCCAGGAGGGTGAAATTTGGAAAAACGTATCAAATGTGTTTAGAAACTGCAAATCAAGGATTATTCAAGTTACAAAACCAATGTTTCACAGCCAGGATGAATCTAAGGTGGGGTGGAATATGAGGCACGAATCACATGAGAAATGATGGCTCAGTAGAACAAATGATTTTGTTTCATGTTCAAATGAGTAAAGACTGACTTTAGTTCTGTGATCTTTTTATGGGTGGTACACTGCAGGCTTCCATCTTCAATATCTGCTGCCCAGTGTTCATTTATGAATAGAATAGATCACACAGCACTTAAAGAGAAATTCTTGATCTGCATAATTTCTGCTGCCTCAAATCCTTAAATCCACAGGGCAAGATATGGAGGGTTATGAAGAAGGCAGAGAGGAGAATTTTGGTAGCGATTAGTCAAGATGATATCACTGAATTGCGTGCTAAAGCTTAATTGCATTATACTATCCTGCAGGTTGAGTATAAACTTGAATGGCAAAGTTAAAATTACATGGGCGCATTGAAGCACTTTGACTCTTTGTCTGCATTTTAATGTATATTTAATATTCATTATATTACAACAAGCACACTGAGCAAAGTTTAAAAGTCTAAAGCTCGGAGGTTTCCAGTGATTTATGAAAAGAGCCACAAAATCTTAAAATTTTTGCATCACTAATATCATTTCACTCATATCTCCCAAATGGAGAGGATGGCACTGGGTGAAAAGTTCTGTATTTTAAAGACATACCGCTCTAGCAGTCTCCTCATAGTCAACCTTGAGGTTGGCCATGGCTTTGATGATAGCCATAATGGACTGGATCGTGTTGCTGTAGACGACTGCTCTGTACTGCCTACACTCATCTTCTGAGTATCCATCCTCGTGAATAATCCTGGAGAAAAAAGGGAAAGATGGTGATTCAGATAAAGCAACAATTCATACATAATTTATGTTAAAAAAAACTAAACTGAGCAATTATTCACAGAGCTGAATACTGCTATAAAATAATGAAAAGTAAAACTGTAGCAGACACCTAAAAAAGAACCCATTAAAACAATAGAAATGTATATTTCATGAGATTAATTTTTAAAAACTCACAGATTTGCATGTGATGCTGCTAGTCTGAGCTACTGGGATCATTCAGGTGTTTTATATCATTCAGTTACAAGAGACTAGAACAAATATTTACTTGCTTTTTGAGTTGTGTAGATACAACTGTAGAAAGGGGGAAAAAAGCGTGTATTTGAAAAACCACAAGACCAAGACTGAAGCCTCTGGGCTGGAAACCAAACAGAACTATCTTCCCCAGCCTGCCTCGGCCAGGATGTTCAGTGGTTGTGTGATGTGCTGAATAGGATCTCATTGAAATGCAAGAGAGCCCACTGTGAAGCAATGTGAGGCGCAGCCAAAATTACTGAAGGCTCATGGGTGGCTTCCTCTCACACTAAATGATTTTAGAGAATTGCATCTAAGTGACAGTCTAGTAAGGCAAAATAAACTTGTCATTAAAGCCTTTACAACTCAGAGCATCAGGAACTTGCTATGTGGCACAAAACTGTTCATACACCAAACTCAAAACCGATGAGATTTCTCATGTGATGTCAGACGCACATTGCTTGAGAGTTTTCTGCCATATTGGACATGATGCAACTGCCAGTTGCCAATTAAAACTGTATTCCCTGGCTGGTTGGAAGTGGTTCCTGAACTTTTCTGGCTTTTGCTAGGTGAAATTAGTTACAAAGAAGGTCCTGCACCAAAAACCTCCTACTGATTGCTTTGGTTGCTAGTGGATTGTAATGGTTGCTTGTAGTTTTTCCATGTTTGTCTGCAAACACTTGCCAACTGTTACCCGATCGGTAGTTCAACTTGGAGACTTTTGCCTTCAAAGCAAAAGATGTTCTGCAGCAACTATGTTTTAAAGTATGCAACTTTTAATTTGAAGGCAATTGATCTCCAATCTGCATTTTGGGGTATTTTGGAGGTGTGGTTCTAAACTTTTGATCAGCTGTAAAACAGCCAGTTTAAGAGTTGCTTTCAATAAATTGCATGCTTAAAAAAACCTTTGTCTCACTCCCATTGCTTCTTGTTGCTCTACTTGGAACCTTGTTAAAATCCAACCATGCAAAATCCGATTTTTTTTTACATTTTTCATTTTCGGGACTGTATTAATGACTACAGTAAACACTCAACTGACTGGGGAATACACATTTTTCCCTAAAAAAAATGTACCGTCTCTCAACCAAGGGAATACTCAGTTTTCCCTCATGACTGGCGATTGCTGATCATTCTCTAGGGCATATGACTGGGAATTTATTCACTACAGTGTCACAAATTACAGACAAGTTAATGTCACGTGGTTAGTGGTCACATGTCTGCAAAACCTCAAGATTTTATTTAGATGTCAACACAGTAAGTACTCGAACATCACCCACCAAAACACAATAACATGACTTCTGGAAAAGGTTTTAATCACCAAGAGTGAGAAGATTTTCTTATTTCAGTTTAGTTTTTATTGTTGGAATATGCTTGGTTTAAAATTAGTTTTTATTAGTTTAAGTGTTAGTTTCGGTCTCTTTAATTATTACTTTAATTGTTATCTTTTATTACTGTATGGAGATCATGTGTCAAAGGCAAGATTGGGGAAAAAATCTACACACGTTTTACAATAAAAACATAAAACTTCATGAAAGCAGCTGAGTCAGTGTTGTAGACATCAAAAGTCTCAATAGACACACTCATCAATGCCTCATCAGGCAAAGTCTAATAACATTTTTACCAAACTAAATACTGAAACTAAGGATATTTCCACTGCATGTTTATTTTATATCAGTTAGCTTCCCAAGTTTTTTTTTTCAAAAGTCTGTAAACTAAAATGTTTTGTCACATGTAGTTTTAGTATTTAGTTTAGTTTTTTGTAACTATATCAATCTTATTGCTTTTTTTCTCATTTAACCATTTTATGACTGCTGGTTTCAGGGCCTACAATGGTTCAAAAGAGTGACATCCTCACAGCTTCGTCACCATCTGTACCAGCACCGAGGGCATGGGTACTTTGCTGCAATACTCTTTGAACAATGTTGATGTTTTTTGTTTTGAAGTTTTTTCTCATCTATTTGAGCTGTTGCCACATTTCCCTCTGTATAATCTGGGAATATCTGAGCTGATATATCACTGAAACAGTGATTTAAAAAAAATAAATTAATTAAATTAAATTTAAAAAAATAAATATCCGTGCAATTTTACAAAAACAAAAATGCAGAATCGGCTTCGCTTTCACCAGCGGATGTGGCGTCACTTTTGGATTGCAACAACTTCTGTGAGGACGACACTAGCAGCTTTAGGCCTGTATGTAATGTGGACCAGAGGGAATTTTTTTTACAGAACTCAAAAAACTGAAATCTACTCATGTTGTCATTTCCTGGAACTGTCACATTTTTTGCAAGCTTAAGTTGACACAACCTGTACCACCAGTAGAATTTATTTATTGTACTTTAATATTTTCAAAACTAAGATTAAAAGAAAGCCCATCAGTAATGCTGCCTCACCCCGCCGAGACTCTCACACATTTTAACAACAAAAATTCTACTTTTCTCAGTATTATTCATGGAAAAAATTCCACACACCAATTATTAAATCTATTTTGCACTTTAACAAAGGAAGACAAAAATGCTGAATCTCTCTTTTTTTAGTTACTCTGGGACTAATGCTAATGATGCATTAAAAGAAAAAAGCACATCAAGCATATTAATGCTCATGTGAGCAGATTTTCAAGAACTTCAGAAAGAGTGCTTAAGAAAGCTACAGCAAGTGAAGAAAATCTACACAACATGCATGACTTGATGCTTATTTTATGCATTTTTGCACCGGAAATAAACGTTTCACATCAGTGTAAGAGCGAGTAAGGAGGGTTTCAGAGACTGATGAGAGTGAGAATCAGCTGAGAGACCAGCAGTTTAATTTATGAGTACAGAGTAATCAAAGCCTATAAATACTCAAGAGAAACCATATTAGTGCTTGTATGAATAGCTTCTCATACATTTACCACATCTGTTGTAATTATTTGTACAAAGCCTCTAAAAAAAAGAAAAGAAAAAAGAAAAGAAAATCCTTGTATCATCAATTTGTCCGACAGTTTCAGGTTATGAAGCAGCCATCTGGCCTGCACAATATAAAATTATCACTTTGGTGATAACACTTGTGATAAATGGATAAATATTCTGTGTATATTAGCTACATTATACAGTTCCTTATACTTTCCGCTTTAAAGGTACACTGTTAACACAGAGCACAATAAGTACCTTATGCCCAGTGAATAAAGAAGTGCAATGAATATACAAAATATATAGATTAAAAAAATAAAAAAAATAATAATGTAATAATGTATCGTACCAAAGAAACTTATAACCTCTTTATTGAACCACACAGACCAAATATTACTGTTTTATAGCGGCACACAGCAACAAATTGTCTTATTTATCTTTTAATAATAGACGAAGCGTAGACGAAGTATAGACGATATAAACGAAGTATTTGTGATTTTGTTTTTCAAGATTATGGCACTCTCACTAATTTGTTTGCACAAAATAAAAGATGTGCAAAAAAACAGGTGGATGAAGGTGTACTTAAAATGAAAAGTTGAAAAACACCAATTGCACATTCCTCATAGAATCACTAATGCTTAAAACATACACTAAGTTGGCATTCACGATGGGAGGAAAAGCAAAACAATGAGCAGTCACTCACTTCATCTGCTTCACAATGGTGCTCTTCCCCGACTCCCCAGCACCTGCAGAGAGAACAAAAACAGGCAGAGGTTAAAAATATGCTCCTGTTAGCTGAGAAATGTAAACAGGCAGCCAGTAAGGCTGGCTCACATCTGGACCCTTGTCTTATCCCCTGGCCATTCACCTCACAGCTTTGGCTTCTGCCTCTCATTTTCATCGTGGACCAGTCTCCTTTTCCAACTCACAGTATGCCTGTGATTATTCTGCAGCTATAAGTCAGTTTTACAGTCTAAATTCAAAAGGCAATGTGGGGATCTGTTAATTTCACAGCAGACACTACTGTTATCGTAGTTAATATTTTAATGGAAATGTCTTGCACTGACAGGATATAGGCTTTTCTTATCCTCTACTATGTTTATTTTAACAGCCTGAGGCGACCAGAGAGAGCTCATCTGCCACAAGGAAACTAACACTACACGCAGACATACACCCAGGGGTGCCTGTCAGTGTACTCTATGCTCGTACTCGCCTGGGGTAAAGTCTTTATGGGATGACCCTCAAAATACACTGCTACGCTGCATGCAGCACGCAGAGTCAAGCCCCAAGGCAGGAATGGGCCAAGATATTTTCCACAGACAGCTGTCAGCTCCTACTCCTCCATGGTGCTCAAGTGAAGACACTAATAGAGCACATGCAGTTCGCCTTTCAATAAAAACAAAGATTTGGACTGACTAAAGTCGCTTTTGTGTACGGTGTGTACTATGATTAAATATATGACCAAAAACCACAGCAGTGTCTGAGTGGACAAAACGTGAAATAGTGCTGCTGTTCAGCAGGATATTGCAACATTCTCAAATTTACATTATCCTCATGATTATGGGGCAACTTGCAATTCACACCATGATGGAGCATTCATGATGCAACACATTCTCTGGGGCATATTATCAAGAAAGGGAAGAAAGACAAACCCTCTCTGGCTCGCTTTGATTTGAGTGTAAAGTAAAAACTACAAGCTGATTCCCTATTTCAAATAACAAATGATGCAGGTAGATTAAATAAAAACGAGGGGTGTTCACTACATTTAATCGATTATTTTTTCTCAGAATTCAGATCAAATACTTAACCTTGAATAAATCACATTTGCTACCATAGACTTTTCTTGTTTTATTGAAGTGGTATAAGCTGCAGCAGTAGTATTTAGCCTAAAGGCCATCAAACTAATATACCTATAATAACAAAACAAACACACAAAAAAAACTGAGTTTATAAATCTGACTGACCAGAGCTGAGATAGTTAGCCTTTCTCTTACCACACCTACACACAGATTATTCTGAAAGTAGTAAACCAGCACTTTGGAGTTTGACCTGTGAACCTAAAGCCGTTAACAGAAATGAGTAATGATGTCTGGCACATACCTTGATGCCACTGCTGCTTTGATTAACAAATAACTAGAAGCTTTTGATACCGTCCAATACAAAAACCTTCTGTGACAACTGGACTTAAACTACTAACCCTGTTATTTTCTCACAGCATACTTTGATCTCTATCACCATATCTCATTTGGACTACAGTCCAGAAGATCCATAAACACAGAGACGAGTCATTCCCACGTGCCATTTCGATAGTGCTTGGAAACATTTCATGAGTCAGTGCTGACTAGGGTTCCTACAGTTACCTATAACTTGTGACTGAATACACAAAAAGTCCGACACTCAAACTGCCCCGCATGCTACACCTAGCTCCTTTTTAAAAAAAATATATATTTTCCAGTATAAGCAATGACATAAAATGACAAACAAATTAATGCTTATACTTAAACTATATGAAAAAAAAAAAATACAGCAAGGGATCACACTGCTGGTGGAAAAGCAGCAGACGAAGAAAAGTTAAGTCTAAGGGAAAATAAATACTGCCCACTGCCTAGCAACTGGGCAATGTGCACGACAGTTGTGGTTGTGTCTGACTCATGGCAGAAAATGAGGAGAAAAACAACACAGAGGGGGGAAAAGCACTGCCAGTGCCCAGTGTCCAGTTTCATTTGAACAAGATCAGTCAGCTTTAGTATTTAGTATTTACTTTACTGTCACATAAATGTGTTAAAAACACACACAAACATACACACAATATAAAGATGACGAATGTTAGCGTGCATGCATGCATAGCTCATCTTGCTTGCATGAGTGTTGTTGAAGTAGGGCTTATTAGCATGAAGATGTGTAGTACTAGGAAAAGCAGCAGGGAATTTGTAAATCTTCCAGCAAGACTCAGGAAATTGTCTGATTACTGGTGGGCTACCATGTGACTGGCAGAATCAACACAGAGATAGTACAAGGTGAAGCAGAGCCAGGAAGCCCGCAAGATTAACTTGGGTCCGGCTGCCGCTGGATGAAGCCGAGGCCTGACCCTTACACCTCCCTGTGTATAATCTGTGAATCTTTGAGCTTCTGTACTGATATTTCTTCAAAATGGTGGTAAAAGCTGATACAATCGTACAATGATGTTGTCAACTGAGAGCAGAAGCAGCATAATGTGCCAGGTTGCAAATTTCGGGAGCTGCATGACCAGCCAAAGAGTTGTGACGTCAAATTTGTCGCACGCCTTCATGTAACAAGCCCTTCTGATCCTGACTGAATTCACAGATTTGGGGATGGCTATCATTACCACATTTGTGTTAAAGTCATTGGGATAAACAATTATCCCAAATGACTGAGGTACTTTTTGGATGTATTCCCTTCACACATTACATCAGCACAAAAAGAAACCACTTCAATCAAGTCCCAGGTCGCCACAGAGAGAACTCCTCTCGCAGAAATAGAGAGAATGTATCAATCCCACTGGTTCATGTAAGACATCAAAAACAATCCAGTTATGTGTGTGGTTGCTCCAGGCCACCCAGTGAACTTCATTAATTTAACTGTTAAAAAGCTGATGGAGATAAAGAAAAACTGATGTTATGTATAGGACCCATTTGGTTTGTGTTTTCTACTCAATAAAAACCTAAATGAGTAGTCCTGTAATTGGGTACCTACCCTTGTTTGCAGATGAGCTGGTAGATGCTTTATGTCAGGTGGGAATGAAATACAATTACCTTTATTATCCTAAGGGAAATCTATCTGCTCCCTGTGTGACAACAGGTGGTTTAATGTTTGGATACTAGTAGGTGTTAAATAAACCACACAGACAGTAACCCCCAAAAGCATGAAGGGGAAACACTAATTATCCCTGCAGAACTTCACCTCACTAACCCTCCCTTGAGGGACAGTCATTGTATGTACAGCCTTTAAGTCTATTAGAGCCACATTTGTCTCGGGCAGGGAGAATGCGATGATGGTTCAGATGCACCACCTGCCACTGCCCAAAGAGTTACACTTTTCTGAGGAGTTGCAGTAATTGATTGGTGTATTAGAAGTCATTATCTCCAGGCTACAGAGATTTCCTGAGGGCTAATTTGCAGATTAAACCTAGAAAACAGAACCATTAGCACGTTTTCCCCTCTTCTTAACCTAGGAACCCATGGGCTGACAAGATGTTAGTTTTCTTATGCGGAAACAGGGTTTTACAAAAAACAACAACACCAAAAAAAAAAAGCTCTACCCACCCCCACAATTGACCAGCAATGAAACACAACGAGAGGAATAACTCTAATGCTTCTGTGAGAATTTCTGGCATGCCCACACCATCTCTACAGTTTTGTCATTTGGGTGAAGCAAGAAGAAACAGACACAAGTCTAGACACAACAAGACAGAAAATGAAAAGTTCTTCCTGCTGTTGTGGTCAGATTCAAGTGCCTGATGTGATGTCTCATCTAGACTAATTTGCAGCTGGAAATTAATCACGTTTAAAATGAAACTAGTTCCAACGCCCCTCCATGGCGTTAAAGTTTTTATGCTATGTATGTGCATAGATGTGCATGTGTTTGGACCAAGTGTGATCTATCCTGGCGGGACGGAGCGGGACAAAGACAGCAGTGTGGGTCCTGCTAGCTGAGAACACAGGCCCGCTGTTGATGCTTAAGCCTGGACCACTCCAATCAGTGCTATAGCTCACACAAGTTACTCACACTGCACCACCTCCTTTCACTCAGCATGACAACTTACTTGGGCAGCCATAGCCATTCTCCAGCAAAAACGTGACAAAAGGTAATTCTCGACAGACAACAGGCAATTCAATACAGACATGAGTGAATTTGCATTGACCTTCTTTATTGTACAACCATTTTGTCTTTTAATCCCTGATAGTCCCCTAAAATTTCCTTACAAACCACTGAACACAAAAACTGCTGTGCCATCAACTCATCTTTGATGAAATTTATGTCTGAGGGCCATTTTGGTCAGTACAATATGAGGGGGTGTACTCACTTGGGATTTTTGTTATTAGAGTGAAAAAATAACATTCTGATGTGATTTAAAATAAATAGAATAAATACAAGTAAATCAAAATTTAAAATATTTTTGGACACAATATGGATAGAAGATTTTTTTTAACACTGGCATTTAGATTTCCTGGCTGACACCAGAGTTACAATAACCCACACTATGGATTATTATGCCTGCACTCCAAAGACCACCATGCTATAATATACTCCAATTAAAGTTTCATAAAGGCAGTTTTTCTTGCAGTCATTTTGTGCTGCGTTGCTTTTAACGGCATACTGTGCGTGCTCATGATATTGTGAACACTACTGAAGCTGTATGTTTCCTGGAGCTTTTAAGCAGCTTTTACAAATTGTTAAAAATATTTAAAACATACTGTTGTTGTGTAATGAGACTGTTTTGTAACCATCTTGGCAATTTGTATTAAACCCATAGGCACACAAAAAGAAAAGGGGAAAAAACAACAACAACAACAACAACAACAACCGTAGCTGCTGGAAAATAACAAGAACAAAAGAATACATATACATTAAATCAGGCTTATTTTTCCACTGAATTTACAATGGCTCTATGGTCAATCCTGTCCCCAAGTCAGAACAGAGCTGATGAATAAATCAATAGCTGACCCCTTGGTGACTGGCTGATCCATGAAAATCTATTTCAACCCTCAAGATAATAGAGGCAAACATTGGATGTCATAAGGCTTCAAATCAATATCCACTTCGAGCAACTGAGACTTAATACTGTTTAGCACACTATAATGTCATTTTTTTCATTATATTTGCTTGGTGCTGATAAATACTGGCTGAAGCCCTGTCTGCACTTTGACTCACTTGAGACTTCTAACAATTTCTTTTTGTCACTTTCCACAGCCTGAGATACACAGATGCACAAATAGCACAAAACGTGTGAATGCTCACAATCTCACTACTAATATCGATACATATAGTACATCACACAAAACAGCAGAAACAGAAACTAAGTAATAAAACAGCTTGTGACAGTGTACACTAAAGCAATAAAGTGAGCAATAGGATCTCAAAGAAACAAAAGTAGAGAAGGGCAGATTTAGCTGGGGGAACATAAAACCAACACTCCCTGAACTCTTGGATGCACATGGATCTTTAATACAAGAAAATATTCATCATCCCCTCCCAACTCATCATAACTAATTTCTCCCCTCTTCTATTATCTAATTAATTCTATTTTCCACCATTTCTCAGACTCTTCCTCCCGCTGTCCTTAGCCGCCTACTCACCAACAGTGAGCGGCCCTATGCCGCCTGCGCCTCTCAGCTACATGTTAAGAAATGTGCCAATGTGGAAGCCAGACCTGAGGACTTCAACAATGCACGTGCCACTTCCTATTCTCAAAACCAGTCAAGAAGGAAGTGGGAAGCAGCTTGCAGCTTTTTTACATGTGTAAGCTGTAGAACACAAAAACACACACACATACCCATGCATATCTGCGGGGATAGCGATTTGGTCTCATCCGACAGATGGCTACAACGCCTCGGGCAAAGAGCACGTCTGGACAGCACACTCACAACTGCTGCCAGGGATGAGAGAAGACCATTTCCACTCCCTGTATGTACACTGACTGAACGATCGGGGTGGAGGATGAAAATGCTTGATTAAAATTTTACAAACATGCAAGTTCTCTTATGCAATTACTATCCACATAAACAAGCAAAAATCCCTTAATCATTAAAAGTCTTTCCTTCAATGTTAAGACAGTCATAATAATAAGGTGAAGAGCTGCAAAACCTAATCTCTCCAACAATATGACTGCAACAATATTTTCTATGGAAAACCCCCTGTGCTGTGCCTGCAGTAATGCTCTGTTCAGGGTTAAAATTGATTAATCATTAACATCACCGACTCTAGAGGCAGAAAAAGAAAGCAATAATTTTCAAATGTAATGCATTTGATAAGGGAACCATAAACACAGAAAATAAATTAACAGAGCTTGAAGCACTTTGTGGTGGTTGCAACTCTAAAGTAATTAGTCACAATGGAACCACATATATAATATGCCTCTAGAGGAATTAGGAAGGGTAAAGATTAAGTAAGGCATATCAGAGGACTCAAGAGAGCCCAGGTGGGAAAAGAAAGAAGCCTTTATAATAGATGGCAGATGAAATCTATTAAAATTTGAAGTAGGTAGTCTCTGTGCGGCTCATCATATCTGCTTTCTTTTCATATCAGACTGCAGCCCGAGACACACTGAATAGTCACAAAGCAATTCCCTTACTTGAAAGTAAGGATGCTGCACAGACAGCCCAGTGTCTTCAGTAGAAGACTAAGATGTAAAATGCTGCTCTAGGAGAAAATGAAAATAAGAGACAGGATAATAACACAGAGGTAAGCTGAGATATATCTGAGAGGAGATCGAAACTGACACTTGTAGGAACAGTAGGTCTTGAAAGTGTACTAGGAGAGCATTGTTCTGAGAAGCTAGGGGGACATCTGGAGCAAAAATATTTCTGTCTCCCTGCTCACTCTGAGGATGTGGTGAACAAAACACACAGAGGGAAACAGCAGCTGGCTTTAGGACAGACTGGCAAGTTGCAGCTAACATTTTTGACACTTAGATCCCCCAGCAGACACTTCAAAACTACAGATGATAAGGGCAGATTAAACAAATGTTTTCATGTGATTTCCCTGCAAAAGTGGGAGGGAAAAACCCCCCAACTCAAATTATATATATATAATTTTTTTTTAAATCCCATAGTGCATCATTACAAGGTGATGTGTCTGAGAAGAAATATGTGCTCTTGCACAAAAAAAAAAAAATCCATTAGTTTTTTGCCTCCATGTCCAGCTGTATTCAATACACTATCTAAAAACAATTCTCTCAATTCCTCTAGCAACAGCCGACACACACATACGGATTTAAAACAATTCTAATCTGCTAGAGGAGGTAATATCTCTACAAACCACCTGTTTTGCAATCTGTAGGGTTGTGAAGCAGGGGTCTGCTGGGAGTATCAGATGTCAGAAGTGCTTTGTGACACATGTGGGACAAACCTAGCTGAGGTCAAGAGAAGCGCCTGTTTGGAAAGCACTGATAAAACAGTGAGATAAGTGCAACGGCAAACCATTAATCATTGGAGAGGATCAACTCAGGAGAGTGAAACATGACTAAAGGAGAGGTAGAGGAGGGAGAGGAGCAGACAGCCTTATAGACTATGATGGAAGACCAGAGCAATGTCCCACCGGGTGGGTGGGACATCGTACCCCCTGGCCTTAAGTTCTAATGAATGAAACAACCTTGAAATCCCCAACATCCTGGATCAGACAACAAGCGTAAAAAAAAAAAAAACAAAGCTCAAGTTAGCCAAACTCCAATCTGAGTCAGCCAATATTTGTTACAAATGCGTGTCCTATGCTCACCTTTTTGCCAACTGTCTCTCCTGCTTTTCAGTTAGCCAATTAAAATGTATCAACAGTGAACCGGTTTAAAGAAGTGTCAAACCATTCAAGAATTTCATTAATTTTATTGGTAAAATATTCCATCAACTTGTTTCCACAGGACTGGCATTCGGAGGGCCAATCAACAAATTTGACTGATTTTAAAAATATTCTGGGATTATGACATTCTTAAGTGACGAGCTGCAAAAAATAGGTTTCCCTCACTTCCTTGAATTTCAGCTGGTAAGAGAACACCAGGTCCTTCCAAGTAGAGAGGGAAGCATTAATTTATTCTTTTGTCCACTTCCTCTCAGCCTTTCTGCGTTTCCTCTTTAAAATTCCTAATTCCTCAAATAATGAGGGAAGAGCTGTGGTTTTTCAAATTTTCAAACCTAATTGGAGCTATAGACTCCAAAGCACTTCAGGTTCGTCTGTTCAACCAGTAAGCTGTTATTTCATGCACACGTGTATTTCCTTGTATTTTTAATATCGGTGCTGCAGATGCTGGTTTAATTCTGTTTAACTCCTCGCTCTTTGTTTTTTTATGTTCCCTGTGCTATACACAGGTTTTACTGGCCAGTCAGCTATCCATCTAGGAAAAACAACACTATCCACAACTGACTCCACAGCAGACATTTACCTCAGTCTCTCTGCTCGCTTAGTCACTATGGGGAGAAGGGCGTTCTGTTGCTCTGCTCCCCGCCTCTGGAACTCTTTACCAGCAGACATTAGAAATATAAATTGCTTTTCTCAAAACACACCTGTTTAAAATCGCTTACTCTTTATAAATTATTTTAGCTTTTTATCTTTATTACTCCATTTTATCTTTTTTGTCTTAGTTTTTATTAGGTTTTATTCTTATTATTTTAACTGTTTTCATTGTATAACTGTGTACGGTGTCCTTGTGTGCTCTGAAAGGTGCCTTGAAATAAAATGTATTATTATTATTATTATTATTAAAAGTCACTACTAAGCAGCTATTTGAAGACCATCCAATTAGGTTGTTGACCTGGCAATCCCAGTTATCAACGTCATCCCACCACTTCAGACTACAGTTGGAACTGGTAGTCGCATTCTGGTGTGAGAGCCTCTGCGAGCTCTAAGCAGAACCTGCAGCAAATGGAGAAATGGATCACAAAGTTCACCAAGGCCCAGAGCAAAACAAAGATTCTTGTGTGTGGCCAGTTGTAGTTAAAAACAGTGGAGTTGCAGTCCATCAGGAGTCATCAGCAGAATCTGAGACTCCCTGGAAAAGCAAGTACAAAAGCTGAGGCTTAGCTACAGACTGTTAAGGGAAGTGGAATTGATATAAACAATTCAGCCATATCAAGGACTCTTAAAAATCACACTTGAGGGAGGGGAGTGATGGTGGAATCTACTAAATCTGCCATCCTGTTTAGAACACTACTCACATGTGTTTTCAATACCTGTTATGCCTCCTTGGCCTCCCCTTTTGCCATCATTATATAAATGATTATGTTAATTTTTAGTCAACACCTCAGGATTTATTTGCAGCTCTGTAACAATAATTAAGTTGTGTTAGTTTTATGTATATATTGATGTATTTAAAAAAAATAAAATAAAATAAAAGACAGTGGAACATATTGTTTAGACATGTCCTGAATTATATTATGATGACTTCGGCTACTTCACATTCTCAGTACTCTCACAGTGGGAGCATCTCCACACCATTATTATTTGAGGTTCAGTTTCACTTCAAGCTGCCAAACAAAGCTGGGAGCTCAGCGTCTCTTCCTGACATTAGCATTCCACAGTCATACCAGCTTTAGCCTCACAATGCTGAGGATGAACAATTGGAAGCACTTTTGTATTGGATACAGCTGAATCACAGCTGATTTGTGCTACTTATCCTTCACACTCACACTGAACATTACAGTGAGAAAAATGTTCCTTTATTTTTCAGATAACCTGGATAAAATGAAGACAAACATGAACGCATATCGGTCAGATACATCTACTGCATCACAGGCTTATTATAAAAGTATCCATTACCTTCCCCCCATGTTGCACTAATCTTTTTACTTACACACACATATCGATGCATATGTACAGGCTCACAGAGAGAAAGGTTCAATGAATTATGGATTTGTGTATGAAAATAAACATTCTTAACAAATTCAATAGCAAAGAACTTAAAACGTGCCTCAATTCCAGTGTATGTTTCTTCATAAAATTTAGTACACCAATATAAAATTATAAACATTGTTCACTTTCTGCTGAAATTCAAGAGAGGAATTGGCACGTCTTTCTGCTTCAGTAGTCTTGCATATCTTTGGCGTTCTGCATGAATAAAAAGATGCCGACACATCAAACACCTTTACAAACAAACAGATGCCTTATCCGACCCAGGACAGGTTAATTTAAAACCATACATTTCTAACTTTTGACCGTTCATGCTGTCCCTCAAGTATGTTCTTCACAATTTTGTTCTTCCCTAAAAAAGGACAATCCTGTGTTATAAGACTGATCAACAAAACAAAGTATGCCTGGATTTGCTGTTGTACCCCAGTAACATTTAGAAACCACCATCTCCAGCAAGTTTACAACTGTAATCTTTAAGCATGCTAACTATCACATCGAGCAATTTCATGAGCACAATTATAGCGATTTATGCATTTCTATTATTTGATTTCTTTCTTTACACTGCAGATGGCATTTGTAACCTGGAAATAAATCCATACTTTATACCTGTATCCATTCAGACAATGGAGAGAGAAAATGTCGATTATATTGACTAAATTTAATTTTAAATACACTACTATACTGAAATATATTAGAAATTATCAGACAAAACTATTAAACATCAAGTTAAACCTGCTGAGATAGAACAGACACCGATACATGACAGCACCAACTACAAAACCCTATTTTGACATTTTCTAACATAAGGAGACATTTACTTTTTTTAATTTCAGTTGTGGCAGCTCATCTTTCTATGCCGCCTGTACTGGATGTAAGTCCTTTACACATAAGGTCAGAATTTTTAGGAGTATCTGCCTTTGTGCGGACATGGTAGACCACAAAAATCATCAGCCTCCAGTCTGGCCCAGGATAATTACTCTAAACTGAAAGGCCATCGATCAAAGAGCAAACGAAGCGACCAAGGCTGCCTGTGACGCCTGACCCTCTCACAGGCCTAAAAATCAGAGGCTGCCCTGGCCTTGAAGCCTTCAGACATGAAAGGCCCGAGCAGACCAATGCATCCGACGTTGCCAAAGCAAACATCATCACTCTGCTTTTCATCTTACATTTAAACGTTGCCACAACTTTGCATCCAATTTAAACTATAAAGTAAACAACTTAATAACTTAATAGACTCAAAGTTTACTTAATAATAAGTGAAATGAGTAAAAGAGTAAAAAGAAGAGAGAGAGAAAAGGGAAATCAGTTTTAAAAGATCTTGATCAAGATTTTGTGCTAAAGTAGCAAATTATCAAAGATAAGTTGAGTAGCTGCAGTCAAGGTAAGACAAGGTTTTGTCTTACACGTGTTGTAAACTGTGATGGTTAAGAAATGAAGCAGGTGGCATTTTGTAAAAATCCTGAAAGTTTTGTAAATGCTTTGATTTCGAAGATGAAAATTTGTGTATGCAACTTTGTGTAAACATAAAGTGGTATATAACCACTCCACCAGAGCAATGAATAATCCCATTTAATATAGCCATACACGGGACGTAAACTGGTACTACTGGTACACTTTTAAAATTAACCACACTATTATTTCATACTTGTATGCCAGTAAATCGATTTCCCTCCCATGCTCAATCATCTGGGAAATCAGTAGCTAAGAACATCCCTAAATGAAAAATCAGAGAAAAATATTTGAACAGCTGTGCCAGAAGACTGTTTAGAGACTCGTATTCCTGCTGTACTACTTGCTGCTAATCACTTAATGATGCCAATTTAGTCATAAACCACACTTTCATTGTTTCCTCCACTGCTTTTAGCACAGTCTTGAAAGATTCTTTGGTCAGAGTTCAAATGCATAACAAAATACTCAACTTCACATTTAAAAAACTGTTCTGAAAAAGCCTGGGGCTCATCAAGCAAACTAATAATGTACTGTGTCTCTTATAATAAGCTAAATGAAACAGTGAATAGGATGTAAAAATTAGAAGAGGGCCAATAGTAGCTGCAATTAACCACAGGAAAAAGACAGGAAGTTTATTCCATCTCTGAGTTGCTATGGCAACCTTCAAGTTAAAAAAAAAGCACAGGAAATGAAAAGAGGAGGGGTGAAATGTGAGGTTCTCTCAACGGTTTACACATTTTCTTCAGAGCATACCAGCTGAAACTTGCTTAGCTGACACATTTCACTGAATGAAAGAATTCAATCCACCTCACCCTATTATGAAGCCAAATGCTGTTTCTGGCCTAAACTTTTACACTGGTCTGATTTTGCTAAACAGAAAGAAAACATTTTCAGGTTTCTGGTGAATTAAGTTGTTATAAAATACTTTTGACACTGTAGGCTTGATTGGGAGGTTCACTAGGCACAATCACTCCTGAAAAATTAAATATTTTTGGAAGTACCAAACCCCCCTGCCTCCAATTATTGCCAGCTTAATGTCTGCAAGCACCTGAAAGTAACTGCACACAAGTATATTTAGATTTCTGTATCAGTATTGTACCTACTGACCTCAGAGGATGTGGAAATTGCTTTGAGACGTCATCATGCAGACTTAAGCAACAGAGAGATACCACGGCAGTATCCAGGGTAGCTCACCTAGGAAGCCTTTGATCAGTTCTAGCACATTGCTATGTCAAGACACTCTTAACGTAGCACTTCTCAAACAGAAACAACATTCCTGAAACTTAAATCTACACCAACAGATTTGTAAAGTAAGGAGAAAAAATGTACAAGGTTAAGCAATTAATAATAAATGTCCCTTGTGACTGCTCACTTTGTTTGCAGATGACACCCCTTCTTAAGTTTGTGACTTTACTGACAATCTGCTCTGGGCCATAAGAAAAACAAACAAACAAATACACAAGTATTAGCATGACACCCTGGTCTTAAAGAATACAGCTCTCTACACATTGAGGACAACCACCACACTTTTCTGGTTTATACATAACCTTGAGTTGTCCGCATTAGTCATTGGGGCATTAACTGTCAACTGCGCACCATGCTGCATGTCATGGTGGTGGTGAGGGACAAAAAAGCAGCAAAGGCCACAAATGATTCTGTCTAACTAGTTCCCCAAGTATTTGTTTTCCCCTGGGGATTCACTAATCTTGCTCTTCTCCTACAGCTTACTGTTGAAAACGGTTTTTAAACCAAGTTCAATGTAGTCTGAACTTGGTAAATACAAGAGAACATCGGAAATATTATTTTTTCAAGAACAACAGGGCATTTAAGGTTGTGTATGAATGACTGCATCCTTATGTGAGAAAGTTCCACAATACTGGAAAGCTTTTTTTTTTTTTTTTACATTTCCACTGAAG